>JAIVFJ010000502.1:0-30904 GCA_025765615.1 Zopfochytrium polystomum
CCGCCGTCGACGACGGTGGGCCCGGCTGCAAATGCGGTGAGGTCGCGCCGCCGCCGGGCGGAGCTTCCGCCGACGACGTTGTCGATCGTATGGGATTCATCACAAGCGTTGCGTCCAGGTGCTCGAGAATAAACGACTGTTGCAAGGGAAGGAGACGAGGGAGAAAGAGAAGAAAAAAAACGCGATGGGGGGAAGTGCCATGCTCTTTGTCAAGAAAAAAGGATGCCAGAGGCTGCACAAAATTTGCGTACCTGCGTGTTGGGGTCGTAGAATAGGAGGCATTCCACATCCTTGCCCAGCGTCTGCGCGCCGTTGAATCGATGAACACCACCCTGCATGCGCAGTGCCGCAAGGGAAAAAAAACGGAGAGAAAAAAAAAGAAGTGAGAGAAATGCGAAAAGTTTGAGTGCCGGATGGAACGAGGAGCATATCGGAGGCCCTTCGGCCCAAAATCACCACCACTCCCATCTTGCCTGGTTGTTTGAACGGTCAAACTCCAGAGTCCAATTGGACTTGTCTGCTCCGAGTATGGATGGACTCGGAGTGGGAATCAGCTTGCCCGGAGTAGAGTAGTCGATGGTCTCGGGCTTGAACGAGTCTGTGATATTTTTTTATTTTTTTTTTTTATTTTTTTTTTTTTGTTAGGGGTGATCAGAGTTAGCGGTTGATTGTAAGTAACAGCAAGACGAGAGATCGGTCAGCACAGGGAATTAGCCACAGCACGGTGGTCCCATAGGAAAAACGCGCGGACGGTCTGCACAAGCGATACACGCGCAACTGTCGCGAAACGACGAGGGATAAAAAAAATAAAAAATAAAAAATACAAATAAAAAAGAATTTACCCCTTGGGGCAAGAAACTCACACTTGATGGCCGTGTAGACGAGATCGGCGCTCGCATCGTCGACAAGGTCGCGCGGGGGATCGGCCTTTGCCTTGCGGCTCTTCTTGGCGGCGGACGAAGGCTTTGGCGGCGGCGGCGACGGGTCTGCCGCGCCGCCCTCGTCAGACAGAAGGCGCCGCATCAGCGAGGAGCCGATTGCGACGCGGGCGGGCACGCCGGGAACCAGCCCGTCCGACCCCGGAAACAGCGGGGGGTGCTCCGATTGCCGCGGCTGCTGCTGCTGCTGCTGGTTGTACTCGGAGTGCAGATCGCCGCCGCCGGTGCCGGCGTAAAAGGGGTCGCCTGCGGAGTGAGCGGCGTCGGAGGCGGGGAGCGCGGTACTGTTGTCGTCGTACGGGTAGGAGGCGGCGGGCGCCGAGTCCATGGCGGTGTCGCCGTCGTTGTCGTCGGAATCGGCGGATTCCGAGTCGGACGAGGACGAGTCGGAGGAGGACGACGACGACGACGAGTCTGCGGTTCCTCGGGCGGCGCCGGTGGCAGCGCCGTCGACGGACGCGGCGTCATCGTCTTGGTAGGCGTATCGGCGCCGCCGCCGCCGGCGGTCGTAGCGGTCGTCGTCGTTGCCGCCGTCGTTGTCCCCGTCGTCGTCGTCGCTGTCGTTGCCGTCGTTGTCCGCGGCGTAGTTGTTGTTGCCGGCGTCGTCGTCGAGCGTCATAGGCACGTCGCCGCCGCCGTCGTCGTCGTCGCGGGCGTACCCCATGTTGTAGTTGTCGTCGTGGTTGGCGGCGTTGTCGTCGTCGTCGTCGCCGCGGTTGCGGCTTCGACGGTCGCGGTCGCTGCTGTCGCTGCTGTCGCTGTCGTCGTCGTCGCTGCCGCCGCGGCGGCGGTGGCGACGGCGGTGGTCGTGGTGGTGGGTGCGATCTCGTTCTCCTTCTTCTTCGTCGGCGGAGACGTCGATGCTGCCGCTGTCGTCGCGGGCAAAGCCGTTATCTCCGTCGCCGCGGGCGTAGCCGTCGGCCCCCTCCTCCTCGCCATCGACACGGTAGGAGGCGCCATCGGCGCCACGGCCGTCATCGCCATCGCCATCGCCATAGCTTCGTTGTTGGAGGTTGGAGTGGTGGTGGTTGTGGTAGACGGACGACATCACCACTTCATTCGACGAGCTATGTAAGGGGTATTATTGGGGAGCTGAGGGAGTTGAGTTTAGTGACCGGTTGAGTGAGCGTCTGTTGAGATGGTTGAAGGGAGCGAGCGCGGAGCGATTGACCAACTAATGAAGTTCGAATATAAATATTGGAGAAGGACCGCGCCAAACACAAATAAAAACCCTGTAATAAACTCATAATAATGCGTGGTGCTCGGCCTCATCGATTCTATTCGATTCGCTCCATCAAGCATACTGCATGAACATGTATGGCATTCAAGTTAACCCTTCGTTACCCCCCTTCCCCCCCCCCCCCCCCCCCCCCCCCCCCCCCCCCCCAGACTATGCTTTCTGGGCACTCCTTTTTCATTCACCCTCGGCGGATTCCGGCCTTCGAGTGAATGATAACCTTTTGAATCATCAACTTCACCATCATCAGCATCGTAGTAGCGATACACACGGTTTCTTTTGGTGGATTCATAATTGACGAATAAAACATATCATGATACTATAGGCGTCGCAAAACGTGTGGATGGTTTCTCGGCATTGTGTGAACCCGCCCTCATTTCGTTCTTCCATCATCTTTCCTCGTCGCTGTGTTTAACGCAAGGCTCTCCGCGTGTGTACGAGAGAGAGAGTGTGAGAGGGAGAGAGAGAAAGGGTGTGTGTGTGTGTGTGTGGGTGTATGTGTGCGAACATTACAGATTACCTACTCGTTTTACGTTTTCCTTGTCTTCGTCTCAACCACCAATCAATCAATCAACCCGAGCAAAACTACTTCCTCACCACTCACCGCGCCCCACTGCACGTACCCACTGCCCACTACCCAAGCCTATACCCTCAACACCGAGTGGGGAACCTCCCCCCCACCACCACCACCACCACCACCACCACCATCATCATGGCCTCCCCACTAGCCCCTGCCGATCAGCACCAGCAGCAGCAGCAGCACCAGCAGCAGCACCAGCAGCACTCGCACCCGCAACAGCCTCAGATTCACTACCAACCACAGCAGCTGCTGCAGCGACGCCTGTCGGTGCCGCAGAACCACGTCGCCGCACCGCACCATTACCACCACCAACCGCAAGCTCAGCAGCAATCGCAGCAGCAGCAGATCTTCCTCACCGACCCCCCGCCGCAGCAGCAGCAGCAGCCGCAACCGCATCACGGGCGACTGCGGCGCACGCCGTCGGCATCGCTGGCATCGCCAACGACTTCGACGACCACCGTCGGAAAGCACCACCACCCACACCACACCCAGCAGCAGCCGCTCCTCCCGCGCTTCCTCCTCTTCATCATCCACATCGCGCTCTCAATCTTCTACTACCCGTACTACACCACCCCAAACTTTTCAAACCCCATCCTCAACCCGTACCACTCGCCCAGCCTCGACAGCTTTGTCCTAACAAGCAGCAGCAGCCAACAAGACCAGCCCTCGGCGTCGGCGTCGTCGTCGACGGCGTCGTTGTCGCGCCGCGGCAGCGGCAGCGGGACCGCGACGATGCGCCGGAAGGCCGCGAGCAACCGGCGGCTGAGAGGCGCCACCGCAGCCGGCGGCGATCACCATCAGGCGAAGGCTGCGGCCACCGGTGCCGCTGCCGACGATCTGCCCGACGACGCGACGACCACCGACACGGCCGCCGGCGAGGAGCCGCCGGCGCGCGGGGACACATCGACCGAGACCGAGTCGGACTTTCCCGCGAGGGGCGGTGGTGGCGGCAGTGGTGGCGGCGCGTCGACGGGCGTGCGGCCGCGGGCGCTGCGGGCGCGTGCGGCTGGGGCGACGGCCGCTTCTTCTGGCACCGCCGACTCGTCGCCCGCGTCGACGCCGCCGCCGCTTCGACGGCGCCGCAAGAACAACGCCAACAACAACAACAACAGCAGCAACAACAGCAGCGCTCGGTCCTCCCTCGGCTCGCTCACGTCCCTTTCGCCCACCACCACCAGCGGCAGCGGTGGCGCCAGCTTGTCGCCGTCGGCGGCGCTGCGGGACGGCCGCGGCAAGCCGACGCTGGTGCTGGATCTGGACGAGACGCTCATCCACTCGACGACGATGGGCTCACGCCACCACGACCACATGATTGAGGTGCTCGTCGAGAAGCACGTGTGCTTGTACTACGTCTACAAGCGGCCTCATGTCGATTACTTTTTGAAAAAGGTGCGCGCCCGCGGGCGGTGCGAAGGGCGTTGGGGAGGAGTGGGGAAAGGAGTAACGGAAATCTCGAAAGCAAACACCAAAGGACCGCTTCTAACCAAACTTTTGTTCGTCGTAGGTCAGCGAATGGTACAAGGTCGTCATATTCACCGCGTCGATGCCCGAGTACGCCGACCCGGTCATTGACTGGCTCGACAAGAACCGCACGCTCATTTCGAAACGATACTTTCGCCAGGTAAGGGTGAATGAATTGACTTTCGTGAAGGGGCCACTTTTTTTTTTTTTTTGTGATTTTTTTTTTTCTTCTGATGGGTCCCCCCTCCCAAAAAACTCACTCCCTCTAAAGTCGTGCACCCCGCACGGCGGGTACTTTGCAAAGAACCTTGCGATCGTCGAGCCGGACCTCTCGCAGGTGTGCCTGCTGGACAACTCGGCGCTGTCGTACGCTTTGAATCAAGGTTTGCACTACAGAACTTGATTTTTTTTGTTTTTTTTTTGTTTGTAATGTTGGGTCTGAACAAGGATTTTTTTTTATTTCACCCAACCACCTCCACGACCCCACAACACGCTCACACACACACGTGCAAACTTAAAAAAAAAAAAAAAAAAAAAAATTAACAGAAAACGGCATCCCGATCGAAAGCTGGACCAACGACCCCACCGACGCAGCGCTCCTCGACATCTTGCCGTTCCTCGACGCCCTGCGGTTCACCGACGACCTGCGCTCCATCCTGGCGCTGCGCGTCGTCGACCGGAGTAGCGGCGGCAGCGGCGGCGGCTTTGGCTTTGGTGGAGGAGGTGGTGGGGGTGTTGGGGCTGGCGTTGCGGGACGGAAGAGATAGGGTTCTTTTCGGGGGGTGGATAGGGGCCGGGGGCCGGGGGTTAGGTGGCAGTGATGATTTGTCGGTTGTGTTTTGTGTGTGTGTGTGCGTGTGTGCGTGGGTCTGGTTGCTTCGTTTTCGTCCTTTTTTTTCTGTTTTTCGCGTTGGACCCTTTTCTTTCGTGACTGGGTGTGTCTTTGTTTGTCGGTGAAAGGCTGTTTGTAAGCTGTTGCTTGCTGTTGCTCTCTTTTTTGTTGTCCCTGGCAAACGGGGCGCTGTTCTGGTCTGGTTTTTTTTTTTTTTTTTTTTTTTCTTTTCTTTGTTTCGTGACGTTCGTACAGCTTGTGTACGGTAAGACGAGTGAGGTGCCCGTTGTAAGAGTTAATGGAATATTCGTCGTCCCCCATCCACCTTGCGACTTCGACTCCCCGTCGCAGCTAGGGAGCGCAAGACTCACGGGGAGGGTGCCGGGGGGCTCTACGGGCTGGTGTGTAGGATGCCGCCCGCGTGCGGCAGGTTGTACATGTATGTCATACTCAAGTAATGGTCGAATCCAGCTGTTGGCGTCTAGCGGAGGGGGCAAAAGGGAAAGCATAGGGTTTGTTGTGAAACAAATCTAATTTTTTAGAGATGGCAATATTGAATGTATGGGTTAGGGTTAAAGTTATTAATGAGGCTGCCGAGTCATTTGCAGAGAGTGGCATTAGGGAAAACAGAAAAAAAAAAAAAAAGTGGAAAATGAAAAATTAAGGACAAGAGAGAATAAAGAAGAGATAAGAGGCAGTTACAAGATTGTGTACTGATACAAACAAGAGGGGCTCCAAGGCTTGCAAGACAAAAATAGAGTCCATACAGTGAAAAATTAATAAAAAGTATGGAAATAACTGGAATTGAGTCCTTTTTCTAATAGGGTGATATTTTCAAAAATATATAATGTATTATACTAAATCATTGTAAAGTAAAAAGCTTAACAACCAAGACTATGACCTGTACACTTTACAACTTGAACTGTCCACATTCTGGTCATAGATCCTCGACATCAAGACCGTTCTCGTGAAAGTATTGACAGCAGTTTAGCACACGATTTACAACATCATTGTACCACTTCCAAAACCCTAACAAAACCCAAAAAACCGTCAAACACAATTGCAGGCTGTTTTTTTGTCTGCTCCCCTTCCATGTCAGTGCAAATGTTCGAGACAATGCGTCTGACGCATTTTTGGGTTTTGTGAGGGTTTTGGAAGTGGTCCATTGGCGCCAATAGCGCCACACTTCGCCTCGTACCTTCGACAACGCCACCAAGACCTGAATTCCTACAGCGCAAGATCACTGCAGCCTATTTGCAGCCGACTTTGCCACCGGCTTGGTTCAGGGTTTGAAAGTGTGGTGATTTTTTTCTTTTCTCTCTTTTTCCTTTCCTGTGTCTGTAGGATTTCTCCCACACACACAAACATGGTAACCATAACATCAACATTCTGCATTTGGGTCTTGAAGCGTCCCCCAATGTCCAAAGCGGTAAGCCTGCATGCCCTGAAGGCCCTGATGACGTAACTCCGAAATTGCCAACTGCTGGTGTCTGCTATGCGGCGCCCATGAGGAAAAGGACATATCCAGTGCACGATGTGCAGTCTCCATGTTCGCCTCCTGTTATGAATCACCCTCTGGAAACCTCTGGAACCTTCTAGAACATTCCTTCATGGAACCTTCTGGAACCTTCTGGAACCTTCTAGAACATTCCTTCATGGAACCTTGTGGAACCTTCTGGAACCTTCTTTGCTTTCCTGACTTGTCTTGTTGTCATTGGTATCATTGGTATCATTGTATTACTAATTGCTCTTTCTGGAACTTTCTTGGAGTCTTGACAAGGAACACTCTCAAAAGGTATAAAAGGGGGATGGGGGACCTGTCCCATCCCTCAAGTGAATTATTGTTTCCAATACAATCATCACTCCTCTCAGTTCCTTGTCTGCCTTGTCCTGTCCTGCCCTGTTCCTGACACCTCCATAGGATGCATCAGCGTATGCAGCTGGTTCAAGGGTGTCATTTGTGAAGAGCCGTAGCGGTTTGTGGCTTTGCCTGCAGTCCATTCTTTATTATAGTCTGATGTGTGGGCTTCCTTGTGGGAACGTGGCACTGGTGGGAGTTGTGATTGGTGGATTGGGGAAAAAAACCTTGTCAAGAGACACTCAAGACTGCACCCTCCACCACCACCACCCTCCACCACCTTGCTACTGCCCTCCACCACCTTCCCACTGCCAGATCGACGCCAGATCGTTGTCAGATCTACTTCAGATTGACTCCAGAACCTCCACCACCACCCTCCACCGCCTTGTTACCGCCAGATTGATGTCAGATCTTCATCAGATCGTCAGATCATCGTCAGGTCAACGTCAGATTGACTCCAGATCATCAGATTGACGTCGGATCTTCGTCAGATTGTCAGATCATTGTCAGGTCAACGTCAGATTGTCGTCAGATTGTCTCCAGATCTTCAGATCATCGTCAGATTGTGCCAGATTGACTCCAGATTGTCACCAAAATGCCCAATTGTTGTCAGATTGCCAGATCATCATCCGATTGTCATCAGATTTTCTTCTGATCGTCAGATCATCGTCAGATTGACTCCAGATTGCTGCCAGGTTGCCTCCAGCAATCGCTGTCCTCGCCCCCCCAAACCAGACTGCATCACCCCCCTTCACCACCACAACCACATTGCAACCACATCACAACCTTTGTGCTGAATTGGGATTGCTACCCCCCTTCTTTCATGAGCGGCCCGCCTCCCTCCATGTTCTTCAGCACCCACGCTGATCAACACATATTGACGATCACCACTCAGCCAGACCCCACTATTGCCCCACTCACTGAACTTGACATCCTACGTTTCACCTCCACTTGCAACCTCACCATCCAACAGCAGCCCTTCCTCTCAAAGGACCAGACTCCTTACTCGCTCCACCTTCTGCATCCTTTGTCGGACGAACAGGCTGCCCGTCTTCAGATCACATACCCACACAAAAAATTTTCTTACACCTGTCGACTACCAGCTGCCGCCACAGAATTCACCAAGAAACCTGCCAACCAACTCGTCCTCCAACACCTGGCTCCTGGAACTACTGGAAAAAACTTTTATGAGCTGAAGGACTCCCTGCGTCATGCAATCACCTCTGCTTTATCCTCCTGTGGCTCCATAATGGCTATTCATTTTGCCCACCACCAGCTTTCCGCCTCCGCATCTGCCACAGTTCTTTTTGACAGCCCTCCTCACAATCCCCCTCAGTTCATAACTATTATGGGTGCGGGTGTCACAATTTGACCACTGGAACCTTCTGCAGAAAACCAGCAGCGAATCAGTGATGAAAAGCAACGCACAGCTGTCCTTTATAACATTCGTCGCTCCACAAGTATCTATGACCTTGAGGCCATCCAATATGAGTTTGAGTGCACGTCAGTTTGCATTCCAGGATTCTTCAACTCAGCAAAGGGCACTGCTGGCCTTTCGTCGCCTGCCCATTTTGTTCTTACAACCCGCGCATTGATGTTGCAAAAAACTAACCAATCAGTTGTCTTCAATGGCCGTGCACTCCCATTTCACCCACTCCAAAAGGAAGATTTCACTCCCTTCCCCTGCTGTTGCTGTTGTGGAAACTCCAACCATACCTCTCAATCTTGCAAAACTGGCCGCCCCTCTGGCTCACTCCATAACCAAGCCACTTCATCAGATTCCAAAGTCAACAGCCAGACAGCTCAGGCCCCTCCTCACACCACAACTCCCCCACCTGTCCCGCCTGCCCCCCCTTCTGTCCCTCCTCCAGAGCTGCAGTCAATTTTGAAGGTCCTTGAAAACATCCAGCAACAGCTTCACACACAACAGACCTCCTTGCGCACAGAGCTGAAAGAGCATCAGACATCAGTACGCACGGATATCCAAAAACGCACCACTCAGCTCACCCAACTTGAGCTAATTCCTGCAGCACTGGAACACAGCCTAGCAAAGGTGGACCACGACATTCAGAGACTTGCAGCTGCTGCAGCCAACGTGGATACTTCACTGAAAAACCATGCTGGCGCCATCCACAACCTAAACCAGCGAGTCACCACATGGAGCCACTCACTGCACAATTGGACAGCTGCCTCACCGCAGTGGACACAACCACCCAGCTCCTCAGCTCTCACCTCCGGACAATTGAAGAATGTTCGACATACAATGACCCGATTGATGAGGACCTTGACGACCGTTCCTCCGCTGAACCTTCTACTACAACTGTCCCAGCTCAATCAGCTGTCACCACACGCTCAAGCTCCAGTTCCTCTTCAACTCCTCCCAACAGAACTGCCCCCAAACCTGCCTCCAAACCTGCCCCAAAAACTGCCTCAAAAACCAGGACCACTGCCTCAATTTGACCAATATCCTTATTCATTCTTATGTGAAAGCCCCTTTGCTATTGATATCACTCTTATTTCTCAAAAAAAAAAAAAAAAAAAAAAAAACAGAGACATTATTAGCAGGACTTCCTGCACCCCTTAGTCAACTATGTCAACTAGCCCTGTGTCTAGCACACCACCCCCAACACCACCACCCCTCCCTCGCTTGCAACTTGGAACATCTGTTGTGCCTTCCCCACCAAGGCTGCATCTACTTTCCACTGGCTTGATCACACCAAAACCACCATCCTCGCCATTCAAGAAACTGGCTCCTCTGACACAGAGGCCACCCACTCCATTCGTCACATCACTAGGAATTACAAAGGTTTCTTCATATCCTCCACCCCCTCCTGTCGTGCTGGCGTTGGTTTCATCATTTCATCTTCCCTGGCACCACACATCACTGACGTCTCCCACTTTGGAACTCGTGCCATTGCCCTCACCTTATCTTTTGCTCGATGCTCCATCCTCCTGCAAAATATTTACTGGCCTGCTGACCCCCAATCTGAGGAACTCCCTGACTTGCAAAAATGGTGCAACTCTCTTGCCTCATGTGACTCCACCTCACCCCACCAAGCCGACTGGTTTGGTGACTGGAATGCCATCACTGACCCCCTTGACCACTCCACCAGAGCCCCAACACCTTCCTCCCACCACGGGTTCCTCCCCGCCCTCTCCCTAAAAGGCTTTGTTGATTCCTTTCGACACCTGCACCCAGACTTACCCTCTTACACACACACTGCTGGCTCCTACTCCTCTCGTTTGGACAGCATTTGGCTCTCACCACCTGCTCTTGACTACGTCACTGAAGCAAACATTTCTTCTCCACTTGACGAGCCCCATCTCACTGACACTTCAGACCACCTCCCCTTCAACATAATTCTTGCTTCCTACCCCTTCCACACTTTTCCCTTCTCCCCTCTGCGCCGGCAGGTCATCAAACCCATGGAAGCTTCAGAAGAGCAACTCAACAATTACACATCAGCCATCTCAGTTGAGCTTGCCCCCCTCTCAGCAGCCCTTGCAGCCTTGGACAGCATTCTTCTCCCCTCCGAGCTTGAGTTCCTCAATTCTCCATCCCTACCCTTTCAATACCCCTCCCCAGAACGTGCATCACTCCTCGTCAGCCACCTTGACACACTCTCCACATCATATCACGAGTTGCTGCTTCAGCTTGGCAAAAAGTTCCTTCCTCACAAGGGAACCTCCTCAGCAGCGCCAAAGATAGATTGCTGCGCCAAACCATTCCTTGTTGCACGTTGGAAAGTAGAGAAACTGTGGGCACTTGCCAAAGACCCTGCACATGATCTGGCTAACATCTTCCCTTCCATTCCTTTGACCCCATCTGAGTGGGGCACAGATCAGTCTTACTCCTTCTTGTCCCACATCCACTCTCAGTACAAAGCCCGCTTCTTGGACACAACTGACTATCGTGATGTTTTACTCCCCGCCCTCAACCGCCATCGCCAGGCCATCTACCGTGCCCAACGCCAGGCAGCAGAAAAGCACAAAATGGAGCACTCCACCTACACAGTCCCCATCAGCAGCTGCACAACTGCTATTGCAACTCGACCCTCCCAGCCCATCTTCTTTGTTAACTCACCTTCCCCCACCACCGTTTTCACACCCACACCTTTCCCACTCCTCACCTCCCGCCGCTCCACTTTCAATCCAGTTCCTTCACAAATCCCTGCTTTCAACCAATGGACGTGCCCCTTCTCCCTGCTGACCTTGCTCATACCCACCCATCCTTGACCTTTGACACTGATGGCTCCCTTCGCGAGGAGGGATTCATGGCTGGCTCTGTTGTTTGCCTTGAGCTTAACTTTGAATTTTCTTTTGCCCTCCCTCCACTCTCTGCCTCTTCCACAACTGCTGAAATTGCTGCTCTCCTTGCTGCCCTCACCATCACTGCAAAGCTTTCCCTGCCCCTCACTTTTCGACTTGACAATCTTGGAGTGGTTCACACCTTTGAGAAACTCTTTCCCTCAAACTCCTTTAGTCCCCATCCACACAGCGAGCTCAACACACCTCCTCTCTCTGATTCCCTCCATCGTCTTTTGCACACCACTTCCCACCCCACCCTTTGGGCATGCGTTGCAGCTACTCTACAGTCTTGGATTGGCCCCCCTCCACAAGTTTCCTGGGTTCGTGGACACAACGGCGACGCTGGCAACGAACGAGCAGACAAGCTGGCATCATCTGTACCCTTGACTTCCGACCCAACTTTGTTACCAATCCTCTCACAACAGATCCTCCCAGCCACCACCTTCATCTCAAATACCCCCATCTTGGGCCAACTTTGACGACAACTGCGACTCCTCACAGGTCTCTCTCACCATTTTGCACTTCTGAACACCTCAGCCTTTGCCCACATCACCCACAACCCTGACCTAGTTCATTGGGAAGCCACTTTTCTTGTTCTCCACTCTGGAATTAAACCCTCTTCCCTCTTTGGCACCCTCCCTGGCTCTGCTCGTCGCAAGTATCGACTTCAAATCCTCAGCAACACTTTGCCTACTCAAAAAGTTCTACACCAACGACACCCTCAAGTCTTCCCTGATGGGCTCTGTCGTTGATGCCACCACGCTTGGGAAACCACAGAGCATGTCTGGCAATGCCCTGCAGCTGCTGACGCCATTGCCATGATTCGCAACACCTTTGCTGAAACTCTTTCCTCCTCTGTTCCTCCTGCACCTCATGATCGCTCTCCTCCCCAAGCCCATCCCATTTACTGGCTCTCCTGCCCTGAATTTCTCTTTGATCATCAATCTTGTATCAATTTTTCCTCCCTCCTTCGTGGCTTCATCCCTCAATCCTTTTATGACACCTTATTCTCACGTGATAACCCTGCTGCCTCTGTCCTTAAAACCCTTGTCACCACTTTCCATCAGCTCCTTCTTGACGCCCACGACTTATTTGGATCCCCCATTGCGACGACACTATCTCTTGGGAGAAGTCAAAGTCCATCAAGCCCTCTGACAAGCGCTCCAAGCCCTGCAGATCCCCTCCACCAAATTCCCAGGCCTCTCACCCTTGTTCCGCAACCTCTCACCCACTGTCTTCTCCAAACATCAACTCTTCCCTCCCTCCCACTCCATCATCCCACAGAACTCGTATCAGCTCTTCACAACCCTCTCAACCTCGCGCACCACGTGTAGTCGCCGGCACTCCACTGACACTTGCCCAGGCATCTGGCTTTTGCGCACCAAGGCTTCTTCCAGATGGATTGACCACTACCTTGGCCGCATAAAACTTGTTGCAGGCATTATCTGGCTTCACCACACAATACAACTCCCCTCACGCCAACAAGCAAGAGCCACTTGTCACCCATCTCTTGCTGAGCCCCCCGACTTTCACTGAGCCACTGTTGCCCTTCTCAATCTTGACATGGGCTGTTGCCTAATCTGACTTATCCCAACCCTCCGATCTTTCACAGATGCTCCCCTCTCTTACACTGACCTCCTTCAGACTCACTTCTCTATTTTCTTGATTCTGTGTTTTCCCCTTCTCCTTTGATCATTGTGGCTTTATGTGCGGTGGAGATGCCTGACGACCCTGTAAGTCCGTAGCGCATGGGGTGGGTTTGCTGAGGTGATACCTGGATGTAGTCCATTACGGTTCACCGTTGATGGCTCTTTCTCTTCCTGCCAGCCCTCTGGGGCTGGAACAAAAAAAAAAAAAAAAAAAAAAAAAAAACGTCTTCCAGTGCGGGAATTGGCTCAAGTTGGGTAAGAGTGGTAAGTTTCTGGATATCAGTGTGCACTGAGATCTGTTGCTCTTTCAGCTCAGTGCACGAGGAGGTCTGTTGTGCGTTGATCTGTTGCTGGATGTTTTCAAGGGTCTTCAAAAATTGACTGCAGCTCTGGAGGAGGGACAGAAGGGGGGGCAGGTGGGACAGGTGGGGGAGCTGTCGTGTCAGGAGGGGCCTGAGCTGTTTGTCTGTTGTCTCTGGAATCTGATGAAGTGGCTTGGTAAAGGAGGGAGCCAGAGTGTCAGGAACATGGCAGGACAGGGCAAGGCAGACAAGGAACTGAGAGGAGTGATGATTGTATTGGAAACAATAATTCACTTGAGGGATGGATGGGACAGGTCCCCCATCCCCATTTTATACCTTTTGAGAGTCTTCCTTGTCAAGACTCAAAGAAAGTTCCAGAAAGAGCAATTAGTAATACAATGATACCAATGATACCAATGACAAGAAGACAAGTCAGGAAAGCAAAGAAGGTTCCAGAAGGTTCCACAAGGTTCCATGAAGGAGTGTTCTAGAAGGTTCCAGAGGTTTCCAGAGGGTGATTCATAACATCATCTCCTTTTAGGCCTCTTCTGCAACTTGATGGGGTACCTGGTCTTGAACTTGAGCAGAAGGTCTTGGCAGTGAGTGAGGTTTGACTCAGGTTCCCAGGTGTTGTCAGCATCTGAGTAACCTTTCCACTTGACAAGGAACTTGAGTGTCCTTCCAAACCACTTGGCATCCAAGATTTGTTCAACCTCAAATTCCTCTTCACCTTCTACCTCAACTGGAGGAGGAGGAGGAACAACTCTGCCTGGAATGGAATTAGCCACAAACTTCTCCAAAAGGCTGACATGGAAAACTGGGTGGATCTTCATGGACGCAGGGAGATCCAGCTTGAAGGCGACTGGATTGATTTGCTCCAAGATCTTGAAAGGTCCCAACTTGAGGTTGTCTAGCTTGGGACTTGGTCTTTTGGTCTGCAAGTTCTTCCTCAGAAGCCAAACTTGCTGACCCACAGCAAGGTCGTGGTCCATTCTGTGAGTGTTGGCAAATCTTGAGGCATCTTCTTGGGCTTGCTTCAGGGTGGAGTCCAGGAAGGTGCTGATGATCTTGAGCTTATGCAAGTGTGAAGCCACAGCAGGAGCTTGGACATTGGATAGGGTCTCTTGTCCCAGAAGATCTCCTCTTGGATTGAAGCCATAGGTTGCAAAGAAAGGAGATAGCTGGGTGCTTGAGTGGAGAGAATTGTTGAGAGCAAATTCTGCCAGCGGAAGGAGGGTGGGCCAATCATCCTGTTGATAGCTGACATAGCACCTCAAATACTGCTCCAGAGTCTGGTTTGTTCTTTCTGTTTGTCCATCAGTCTGAGGGTGATAAGCAGTTGACAGTTGAGACTTGATTCCAAGGGCTGCTGTGAGTGCTTTCCAAAATTGAGATCTGAACTGTGGTCCTCTGTCACTGACGATTGACTGAGCCAGCCCATGGAGCCTGAATATGTGCTGCAAAAACAGGTCTGCTGTTCCTTGTGCATCTATATTCTCAGTGCAGGGGATGAAATGGGCCAACTTTGTCCTTCTGCAGATGACAACAAGGATAGAGTCAAATCCATGGGATGGGGGCAGTTTCACAATGAAGTCCATGGATATTGATGACCAAGGGCTGATGGCAATTGGGAGGGGCTCCAGAAGTCCATAGGGCTTGTGTCTGCTGGATTTGTTTCTTTGACAGGTTTCACAGCTGCTGACATACTTCTTGATGTACTTCCTCATGCCTGGCCAGTAGAAGTCTCTGGAAACAAGCTCATATGTCTTGTGCTCTCCTGGGTGTCCAGCTGTTGCTGCATCATGCCTTGTCTTGAGTATCTCAAGTTTTTCCTCCTCTTGGCTGATTTGAATCTTGTGAGGCTTGGGGTCCTTGGAAATAGCATGGGCCCACACACTGTCAGGAAGCAGTGAAAGGTGTGTCTTGGATGGTGGGGTGAAACCATCTCCCTCTTCAGGTGCAAGGTCTGTCCTTCTGCGCTCATCAGCAGTGGGGCTTTGATTGTTGACTGGGAACTGTGATTCTTGAATCTTTGACTGAGGGTTCTGTTCTTGGCAAAGACTGTGAGCTGTGGAGCTTGCATCTAGAATTTGGACTGTGAACTGTGGTACTTGAAGCTTTGACTGTGGGTTCTGTGAACTACAGACTTGGCCATGACTGTGAGCTCTATGAGCTGTACTGGAATCTTGACTATGAACTGTGAACAAGTTCAGTGAGTGTGGGGACAGCAGGGCCAGGTTCAGCAGCAATTGTCAAGATATGTTGATTGGCATGGGTGCCAAAAAACGAGGAAAGAGGAGAGCCACTCATGAAAGCAGAAGCATTCTATTGTGGTGCAATCCAACAATTGATTACGATCTGGTCTAGGGGTGCAGATTGCGATTCAACACAATGATCAAAAACGTGATCTGGCGGCGGTCTGGTGGTGGCAAGGCGGTGGCAAACTGTCTCAGGTGTCTGTAGACGAGTGATCACGATCTGGCAGTGGCAAGGCAGTGGCAAGCAGTCGAAAATCGATGGGGTGGCGCTCTAGTTGTGATGGTGATGGAGGCGATCGCAATCTGGCAGCGATCCGGCAGCGATTTGGTGGCAATCTGGCAGCGGCAACCAGTGATCGTGATCCAAGATCTCGATCTGGCAGGGGCAATGGGAGTGGCAATGCAGGAGGATGGCCAGGGGGTGGCGCCAAAGATGCAGTGTCTATGGGTGGGGTAGCTGAGCTTCTTTGAGTTTTTGTGCAAGGATCACAACAAGTTATGTGACTTCTTCTCCTCCAGCCAGCAGAGCAGTCATGAAGCAGTCATGAAGCAGTCATGAAGCTGTCATGATTCTGCCCAAGGAGAAGCCATCAAATGCCATTTCGGGAAGCAGCCTACTGAAGTTCATCATTAGATTCTCCAAACACACATGTCGAATGGTGTCCTTCGCTCGATCAGCTGGTATACGCAAACTTGAATCGTTCTTCGCAAATTCACAGAGAGATATTGCATGGGCACTATCCAATGATGGTCGACTGTGTGTAACTGTGGGTTGTTGTAGAGATGGGATCAAGATCAGGGCAAAGGGTGTGGGCTGGAGGGGTAATTTACTGCTCTCTCAGTTGGTTTGTGTAATCGGTGCGCAGCGGCGGTTGGTTGCTGCGATGATGGGGCACGCAGGATTGTGGGTTGCGGCGACGAGCAACAGCCGTGCGTGGGCAATGAGAGCAACTTGGCTGGGGCAAGCTCCTATTTTTTTTTTTCTTTTTTTTTTTCTGTTTTCTTTTGTTTCTGGGTCTCCCCGGCGCAAAGCAAAGCCGGTCCCGACAGTGACGAACAGCTTGTGCGTGTGCAGGTGTGTCTGTATTATCCCGCCGTCCCCTTTCACCATTCCTGACCGGCGAGCGAGTCGCGGTCCTTAAGTGGGATAGACAGAAACAAGCGAAAGGTGCTGAGCGCGCGATTTCCGTCCGGCCGACTCTTGCTGGCGCCAAACAGAACCGTCGTAGGTGTGGCCCAGGTCAACGACGACGGCTGGAAGGACACGAGACGGAGGTTTTGCCGTAGGCATCCGCTCCTTCATTTCGTAGGTGTTGGGAACGTGTCCTTGGCCGTGTCGGCTCGATCTTGTTTCGAGTAGAGCCGTCGCGATGAAGCGGGAAGCGTGCCTGCACGCTTTCTGCTGGCCCGCGACACGACTGCACGCCAGGACAAACGCTGCAAGCACGCATAAAATTGGGAACCCGACGGTCACGACTACCCACGCGATTGCGCCAGGCAACAGCGCGCTGTCCCGCGCCGAGTCACAAATCCCGCAGGCGCATGAGAGAAGCCTTTCGCTGTGTTTTTGCTGTGTCGTATTAATTTGGCACACAAGGACCTCCACGTTTCTGCGACACAAAGGGAAGTCGTCCAAACGGGTGCAAGGCGAGTGCTTAACTTTCTGATCGTCGCTGAGGGTGTCGGTCTTGGTGTCTGCGCTGCGCAGATCTGTCGACACCGCGTCGCTGTCTCACGTGGAGCGTGCCTCCTTGAAAGCCTGGCGATTGTGACGTGATTACGGCTATCAGAAAGTGGCGGCTCAGAGACGGCGCGTTCACCGTCGTTGAAGGCAGACGAGAAGTTGAAACCAGTCGCAACGACTGCCACTCCGTGCAAACCCGGCTTCAGCCCATTCTTTGCTCCTCACCACCATTCTTGGCACCCGCTCACTCCCTTTCTCCAGCCCCGGTGCGAGGCAGGTAGCGGCTCGCGCGGATTAGGGCTGTTCGACTGCAGAGAAATTCGTGGCGAGGAAAAACGGGAAAATTTTTTCGTGGGGAAGGTGAGGAGGTTGCCGCCGTCACCACCCACCCCACCCCGCCCACCCGCCCGCACCCTTCCCATCCCACCCTCCCGCCTCCCTTAGCAGCGATCTGGATGTATCGAGACGGAGTATCGCCGTGATGAGACGATCGCCAGCTGCCGAGGGCGAGGACGGATTGCGATGGCTGCGGATGGATGGCGAGTGGGTCGGTGAACGATCGGTCGGTTTGCGATGGTGTCTTCGGTGCGCCGCACGGAGCACAGCACGGTGCACAGCACGGCACGCACCACACCCTACCCACCGCCCACCGCCTGCCCCCCGCCGCCATTCTGCTCGCCGCATCTGTTCAATGCTGCCAATTATTCAGGCTCTATTATTATGACTTTTGGTCTTACACTCATTTTTTCAGAATTTGTCAAAAGCTCAACGAACACCGTCATGGCAACTGCCTGGATTCCAACCTTTGAGTATGGTGGAACAAACAAGAAGATCTCTGTTCCTGCTACCATTGGCCGTGATGATTTGCTTCAGCTTGTGGCGACCCATTGGGGGATTGCTGCAGGTGTTTCCATTGAGTTGGTGTATGTGGACTCTGCCACTGGTGATGAGATTGTCCTTGACATGGATGATGATCTGCAGAGCCTGCTTTCTCAGAAGTTTAAATGGAAAGTAAGTCTCTTTGTTTATAATTTATTGTTCAGTGGCATTTCCCTTCTTACATCTTCCAAGGTTTATGTTGTCTCTACCCCCAGTTTCACTGCCAGCCTTGCGACTGGGGTATCAGCCGTGTTCACATCAGCACTGGACCTTCCCCGCCGTTTTTTCTTGGCCCAGGCCATTTCCAAAGATGAAGATGATAGCTATGACGACAGTCTTGTACGCAAAAAAGGTGAGAGTTATGGTTCAGTGAAGTGTGTTGCGATTTGTGTGGCTTACCCTGTGCCTTTTCCTTTCCTCCCTCAGCAAATTGGAAGAAGTTGATACCAGATGATTGGGAGTGCAAGAAGTCTGTTCAGAAACATCCTTTCTTCATAAGGTCTTCTTGATAGTTGTTCCACTTGGACACAGAAAACTGACTCTTTTACCAGCTACCGCAAGGCTTCAGAGTCAGTTTTTGCAAGAAGTTTGTTTGAGAGGATGAACATCACCCTCTTGGAAGCTTACACTGGATCTGTCCTCACTGAGGAGTCCAGGCTGGATGGAAGACATGCTTTTTGGGATGCAGAATGCCTTGCCTTTGCCCAGAAGTGGGATGTCAACTTTATGTCTGGGCTGTTTCACTCATCAGTCATCATTCTGCTGTGTTCTGATGCAAGTATGATGAGGATGCTTGAGGCTGACAAAAAGCCAGACAACTGTTTGCTCGAGGTGAGATGTTTTTCCCTTCACCATTGCACTCTAATACAATGCTGTAGTGGGAGCTTGCACTTCAGATGAGGAAACGTGGAAGCCACGATATTATGCCTGTTCTTCTTTCAACCAGGCAGGAGGCAACCCTGAAAAATGGCAACAAGACGATCGCGTCAGTAGACTTCAGTACCTTTGATTACACAAAGTTTCCTAAAAAACCGCATGCCCACCCGCTAAGTCCTGGACTCCAAACAGTGTCAGAAACTGTGAAGATGATTTTGGAGCTTAATGGGCCAAAGGCAAACCCTGAGACTGATGTGATGAAGTAAGTATTGGCACTTTTTGCTATCCCTTTCACTTTATCCTGATCATTGCAAAAAGGGTTGTGACTGAAGCCAAAAAAGTGTACAATCGCCGCAAGGCAGAATTGAAGACTCGAAGACCAAGCAAAGATGTTTCACTTTCCAGATCTAGTTTGGCTGTATTGGAGAAATGGTTGACACCCCTCTATGATTTAATGGATGTAGAGAGGGAGGCTCTCCTGAAGAATGTGCTTTCTGGATCCAGGCAGTGGCTGCTGAAGAAAGTGTTCAAGTTTCTGTCTCCTGATGATCCCACTGCGGCCAGCGCCAACAGGGTGATGTGGTTGAAAGGTGTGGCTGGAGTGGGCAAGTCTGTGATGGCTGCCATGGTTTCCAGGGAGCTGCAGGCGCAGGGGATGCTTGGTGGCTTGTTCTTCTGCAAGCATGATGACGAGTGTCGCAGCAGTGCTCGAAACCTGGTCTTGACTCTTGTTTTTGGTCTTGCAAGGTTAAGTCTTCAGTATGGAGAGATTCTGATTCAAGTCAAGCAAGACAATCCAGATATTCTGTCCAGATCTGTGTTTGAGATGATGAAAGTATTGCTTGTTCAGCCATTGGAGAAGGTCATTGCTGCCAAAAAGCTGGATATACCGGTGGTACTGGTTGTCGATGCCCTTGATGAATGCAGTATTATTGGAGAGAGGAATGAGATTCTTTTAGTGTTTCAGGAACTGGACAGGCTGCTTCCTGATAAAGTGAAGATGCTGGTGACTGGACGGCCTGAGGTAGATATTGTTAAAGCCTTTGAGAAGATACCAGTTGAAGTAATTGAGCCAAGTGCTGAAGAGAACACTCAAGACCAGATTGATTTTACAAGAAATTATCTCAGAACTTTGAATGCTAAGCAATCTGTTGTTGATGAGGGATCCAAGGCTCTGGTGTCAAAGTCTGCTGGAATTTTTGTCTGGCTTGTGACTGCTTGCACTTATTTGAGGAAATTAGAGACTGAGGAAATCACTCTTGAGCAAATTGAAGACCTTCCTGAAGGTGATAAGATGGATGGAAGTGTTGACTCAATGTATGACAGAATATTCAATGGTATCCTTCAGTCTATCAAAGAGAGCCATTTGGAAACTCTTCTTCATGCTGTGTTGTCTATCCTTGTTCTTGCCTATGAACCTCTGACTGCAGCAGCCATTGTCTCCCTTCTGGACAAGGAGAAACCTGAAAATGAAAGTGTGATGATGTGCATCCGGTTGCTTGATCCGATCCTTCTGCTTGATGGTTCTACCAAGAAGATCAGGATTTTCCACAAGTCTGTCAATGACTACCTGACAAGCCCAGAAAGATGCAAGCTGCCTGTTCAGATTGATCCAAAAAGTAGCCACTATGAATTTGCAAGCCTGTGCATTAGTGCCATGGACAAAAATCTGAAATTTAATATGTGTGATTTACCATTCTCAGATTTCCACTCAGAGATTCCTGATTTTCATGAGAAAGAGGAGAAGGGAGTGCCTGAGCATGTCAGATATGCAGTGAAGCATTTCTGGGAACACTGCTGTGACACGCCATCAAGTGGACACTTACCAAAGACATTTCCTCAGACAGCTGCCGTTTCATCAAACAGTCTGCTGGCTGAATTGCAACAATTCCTGCAAAAGCATGGTCATCATTTCCTGGAAGCCTGCAGCTTACTTGACTCCCTCTATTTGGTGATTCCTGCCATGGCCAAGCTCCAGAGTCTAGTCCCCATTCATGAAAAGAAGCCACTGTACACCCTGATGGAAGACATGAAAAGGGTCGTGCAAAGGTTTCTCATTCCACTCACGGCATCTGCACTCCAAGTTTACTTTACTGCTGTGCCCTTCTCCCCAAGTGACTCTGAATTTTTTAAGACATTTGTTCAGAATGTGCCTGAAAGTGTGACATGCCCCATAGTCATTAAGGGGCAACCTAAATCTTGGCCCTCCTGTTTGAATATTCTTGAGGGACACTCTGATGGTGTCAAATCTGCAGCATTCAGTCCTGATGGGCAGTTTGTTGTGTCTGGAAGTGGGGACAAGACAGTCAGGATTTGGAATGCTTCCACTGGCCAGGAGCTGCATAAGATGGTGGGACACACCAAACAGGTCACCTCTGCAGCATTCAGTCCTGATGGACAGTTTGTTGTGTCTGGAAGTAGGGACAAGACAGTCAGGATTTGGAATGCTTCCACGGGCCAGGAGTTGCATAAGCTGAAGGGACACTCTGGTCATGTCAAATCTGCAGCATTCAGTCCTGATGGGCAGTTTGTTGTGTCTGGAGGTTATGACGAAACAGTCAGGATTTGGAATGCTTCCACTGGCCAGGAGCTGCATAACCTGGATGGACACTCTGGTATTGTCAACTCTGTAGCATTCAGTCCTGATGGGCAGTTTGTTGTGTCTGGAAGTGATGATGAGACAGTCAGGATTTGGAATGCTTCCACCGGCCAGGAGCTGCGTAAGCTGGAGGGACACTCTGGCCATGTCCACTCTGCAGCATTCAGCCCCGATGGACAATTTGTTGTGTCTGGAAGTAGTGACACTACAGTCAGAATTTGGAATGCTTCCACTGACCAAGAGCTGCGTAATCTGGAGGGACACTCTGGTGTTGTCTACTCTGCAGCATTCAGTCCTGATGGGCAGTTTGTTGTGTCTGGAAGTTACGACAAAACAATCAGGATTTGGAATGCTTCCACTGGCCAGGAGCTGCGTAAGCTGGAGGGACACTCAGATTATGTCATGTCTGCAGCATTCAGCCATGATGGGAAGTTTGTTGTGTCTGGAAGTTTTGATGAGACAGTCAGGATTTGGAATGCTTCCACTAGCCAGGAGCTGCATAACCATAACCTAGAGGGACACGCTGCTTATGTTGCCTCTGCAGCATTCAGTCCTGATGGGCAGTTTGTTGTGTCTGGAAGTTTGGACAAGACAGTCAGGATTTGGAATGCCTCCACTGGCCAGGAGCTGCATAAGCTGGAGGGACACTCTGGCCATGTCAACTCTGCAGCATTCAGCCCCAATGGGCAGTTTGTTGTGTCTGGAAGTAATGACAAGACAGTCAGGATTTGGAATGCTTCCACTGGCCAGGAGCTGCATAAGATGGTGGGACACACCAAACAAGTCGCCTCTGTGGCATTCAGTCCTGATGGACAGTTTGTTGTGTCTGGAAATTTCGACAAGACAGTCAGGATTTGGAATGCTTCCACTGGCCAGGAGCTGCATAAGCTGATGGGACACACCAAAGAGGTCTACTTTGCCGCATTCAGTCCTGATGGGCAGTTTGTTGTGTCTAGAAGTAAGGAGAAGACAGTCAGGATTTGGAATGCTTCCACTGGGCAGGAGCTGCATAAGCTGATGGGACACACCAAAGAGGTCACCTCTGCAGCATTCAGTCCTGATGGACAGTTTGTGGTGACTGGAAGTAGTGACAAGACAGTCAGGATTTGGAATGCTTCCACTGGCCAGGAGTTGCATAAGCTGGAGGGACACTCTGGTGAAGTCAAATCTGCAGCATTCAGTCCTGACGGGCAGTTTATTTTGTCTAGAAGTTTTGACAAGGCAGTCAGGATTTGGAATGCTTCAACTGGCCAGGAGTTGCATAAGCTGGAGGGTTTTTCTGGATTCAGTGATGTCTTTGCTCCAAGCCAGGCACACAATTTTAGTGCGCGTAATTCATCAGGACAGCGACTGGAAAGTGGGGAAGGTGTTCTTGAGCTTGTGATGGAAGGTGGTGTTTGGTTCATCTTTGATGTCACAAAAGTCTGTTGCTGGCTTCCTCCTGAATTCCGTGGTATATTCCAACTCCCTTCAAGGCAAAGTGTTTTCATTTTGGGTCAAGGGTTTTCTTCTGTCATTCAATTTTGATCTGTGGTCTCTTTGAAATTCTGTGCTTCTGTATTTTTTTGTATGGGGCAAACTTTTCTTGCCAAGTGTTTCATCAAAGGCAGTGTGTTTGAAGAAATTAAAAGGAAAGATTCCTCTGGTCAAGGAGAGACTGTCCAGAATTAGCATATCAAATATTCCAATATATATCATTTATTGTTTATTAGACAATGGGTTTTTCTAATATATTGAGACCATTTCCATTTTTATACCCCAATTTTAAAAACTTGGAGAAAGAGGCACTTGAATGGTCGCAATTATTGTTAAGAGGCCATGTCAAGTAGAAATAGAGGAGAACTTATAGAGGAAAGAAAAACGTTGATTGGCTGAAACTGGATGGAGGAAACATTTTCAGCTTTTCCCTTGCTACAGTTAATCTTGCTCTATTTCTTTTAATTTAGCTGATTGAGCTCATTCAACATGAGAGGTGGTCTGTCTCTGAATCAAAAGAAATAAGTCTTTTCTTGCCTTTCTTTTCCTCTTCCTTGAAAACACTTGGACCAGCTATTTCCGAATTAGCTAAAAAGACTCTTTCATCGTAGGCTGCTCATATTTGGTACACTCAATATCAACCATGACTTGAGTTTGCACCCGATTTTGGTGCAGTTTAGTTCATTTTTCATGGACTTGGACCAGCACACTTGCAGCGGCGACCAAAATTCAGGGAATTTGTTTTTCAGGATGCCCTTTTGGGGATCAGTATTTCTTATCATCATCTACTTGCATGCAAGATTTCAGCTGGCTAACTGTACTCGTTCAGGTGCGACAAGGCCACGAATCGGGGCCAATTCGACGTTTTTGGGGTCACAGCAGGGTCAACTGACACCTTCCATTCAGTGAAGATTTTTCCCCACTTTGTGTGCCTGTCCCTGACTGAATTCTGAACAGATTTGCTTGATTTAGGCTCATTGGAAAGGTCTATCAATCTCCTACCACCTCTCAAAGTTTCAGGGCAGGCGCATTTGTTTTCGTAGAGTTATTGCGTGCGCAATCCTTTCTCACTTTTCTTATTGTTTCTGCTTTTCTTTTGTCCTTTCCAAAATTTCTGGTGTCTCTTTTCTCTTTGTTGACTATTTTTGAAATGTCTCTCCCCTCCCTATTTGGTTGGTGTCTTCCTCGTACCTCTTCAATGCTTTTTGAGTTCTTTTTTTCGTGTTTTTCTAAATATTTTAAATTTTCCTTTCCCATACCCTGCCAAACCTCACCCCTCCACCAATTTTTGTCCTAAAAATCTGCAAAAATACCCATTCAACTCCCTTTCTCCTGCTGTCATTCTACTCGTTTAATTATCTTTTTCCAAAAACCTGCCAAGGTTTTTTTGTCTGTCTCCTCCCTATCTAAACCCAAAATACCCATCTCTTTCAAGTTCTTTCATACTTTCTTCTTCCTCTCTTCCTATTCTCAGAACAATTTGGGCTGGGGATAGGCAAGTCTTGCTGTTTCAGTGGTGATCTTGGCTTCAACTCCTTCTACTTTTTTAGTTTCTCACCTTTATACCCCCTCTTTCTTCACTTCCATTTGGGCACACAGGTGCTGTGCTGTCAGTTTTGCTGTGTTCCCCACATGTTGAAGGTCTCCTTATGCCAATGTGTTGGAGACAGTCCGCAAGGCATTTTGGGACAGCTGTAACAAGCAACTGGTTCATGACTCCTTTGGTATGTGACAGTTCATTCTTGACCTTGAGCGTCGCCTGCAGAGCAAGGCGGTCATTAAGAGCAAAATGAGGATTCCTGGGGCATCCTATCGTCAACAGTTGTCAGCAAGCTCAGGATGCTACAACTCCAACGACGGCAATTTCTCCTGAGGAGAGGGCCATTGCGGTGCCTAGCAGCTTCAAACTCCTGTGTGACTACACCGAGGTCTCAGTGATAAAGTCTAGGGATTTTATTCGCAAAAACAAGCGTACCTGTTATAAAACTGCAAGGATCGGGACCCCTATTATTGCTCCCAGTTCTTTAGTTTCCAAGGCGTTATCAAAGTGTATTTGTGGCTAACCCGTCTTTATTATTGGGCCTGCTTTTACTACTTTTGTCTTAACAGTTTCTGTTGCGCCAGGGTTTTCCCAACATATTATCTTTTTCAGTGACTAACGGAGACTGCCTGACTGCCTAGGGATGGGGTGCCTGACAGGCTGTACCCCAAGCCCGCCTAAGTTATTATTTATTTTCGGCACTTGGACATATACGCATAGGGTTGGGGGGACTTAGAGCATTTGTGGTGGATGCTCCAAGTCAGGGGGGTTGACTTGTCAATTTTCTCTCTCTCTGTTTTTGGGCCATTTCTCTTTTTCCATTTTTTTCTTCAATCTGATTTCTGTCCATTGGCACCAATACAGAGTCCCTTCAAATCCATCTGGCTCACAAAGGTGAGGGTAGTGAGAGATGGTACACACCTGGGTGTGTACATGGTCCCTTCGTGGGGCTCCTCTTAAGGGGCCGTGGGTGGGGAATGCAGCTGGCCCCACCAGCGACTGTGTGACATTGCCAGCTCTGTGTTGGGGTGAGGATCCCTGGCGCTTGCCTGCCGCGACGATGGTGGTGGTGGTGGCGGCGACAACAACGGCGTCATCGTCCCCAACCTTCCTGTCCCTGCAAGGGTGTTGGTGGCTGCGCCTGGTGCAGCCCCTGACACCTGAGAGTTCGATCTACAAGTGCCTGCCTTGATCCTATTGCTGTGAGGGTGAGATGTGTGAGTACGAGTGCGATGCGATATAGCCCGTTGGTCGAGTGATCGTGCCAACGCAGCCCAGCAAGGTGCATGTACGATTGCAGGTGTTTCCACGTGCGAGTTCCCTGCTGGCGACCTTCCGACCCCTACATAGTCGACTCCCTTCTCTCTCTCCCCCCTGTTGCTGGCGACAACAAGGGTTTGGGGCGAAGGTCGCGCCCTGTCCGTCCCGTTGCTATTAACCGCTCCTGTTGTATTTGAGATTAGGTTCCTGAGATAAAAACCCCCGTTTCCCTCTTCTCTCTCTTTATTCTGCAGTTGTGTTGCGCCCTCGGGAGTGCCCTTCCGTTTCCCCTCGCATTGGCCTGCGGCCACACGAGTAATCGGTGCTCTGGCACCAATCCTTCAGAGGATTGTCCCTCTGAATGTTCATTCTTTGTGTTTGAGACCCCTGTTAGACAGATCAGTAGGGATACTTCCTGGACTAGGCAAGTAGTAGGGTTGAAACACCCCCTAGACAACAGCCCAACAAAGTTAGTTTTAGCCCATTAATATCCTTTCCCTTCACTCTAGAGCCTAGATCCCAGGGGCAAAGGAGTGAGTATAGTCTCACACTCCTCAGGTCTTGACGCCAGCTGTGCCAAAGACACCAGTGACTGACAACAACGTGGACTGTCTTACGGAGGAGTTCAAGAAGATGACACTCTTCCTGAAGAAGTCTGAAGCCCTGAAGCCTTCAGACTTCAATGGAAGTGCCACGGCAATCAAGGCTTACATTGATATTTTTGGCAACATCAATAACATGGTGTGAGAAGCGGTCCTTGGTGCGTTTTGGCAGTGGTGGTGGCGAATCCTGCTCCCGCTCAAAGGAGCGACCTGCAGCCAAGTGTCATTGTTGTGGTGCTACCAATGATGATGGCAGCCACAGCCACATTCGCTCCTGCCAGGTCTTGAAAGAAGACATTGCCAGCAGGGTAGATGTGATGATTTCTACTCATGAGAATGATCAACCCATGCTCTCGACCAAAGCTGGGAAGCGACTTACCTACCGTCAGCTTGCAGCAGGTGGTGAAGGAGCTGATGTTAAAAGGAGCTTCAGCCAACGCCATTGTTCTTGAGCTTGCGTCCAGCAGCAACAACTCAAGCATGTAGACAGCTGGGGAGACAGCGGAGACAGCGCTGGGAGCAGATGGTGTTCGTCCCTTCTGTCAAAGACGGTCAGTTTTGGCACCTGTCAATCTACGGCTGGGAGGAGGACTTGGATGTCGTTCTTGCTGAGTTCTTTAAGGACAAGCCACCAATCTCAGCTGCTCACATGGTGGAGGCAGCTGGGGTCTTGCAGCTGGTGTATGGGATGATACCTGCATTGCAGTGGTGGAGGCTGCTGTTCTTGCAGAGAAGCGTGGATGCGACGAAGGAAGAGCTTGCCTTGGCCTTTGCCAGGCGAAATCCCTGGCCTTTCCCTTGCTGTTTCACAGGCTTGGTATTTGGAGCTTCAGAACCGCACCTTGGTCCTTGTCAACATGTACTTCCCAGCAGCCAGTCGGGAGCGTGACAACAGGATTGTTTATAAGAAGGGCATGCAGCATCAAGTCTACCTTCATCTTTCAAAGACTTGACTGGGGAAGTTCAACTTGCTGTTTCTTCTCTTGCTTTTGATGTCATGACGAAGTCCAAGACAGTGGCAGAAAAGGTTTGGCCTGTCGCCACACAGCATAGAAAGCGCATTGAGGCGTTCCTCTCCTTGAAGTTTGGAGCTCTCAACAATCAGCAACACATTCTTCTGCTTGTCACTTGCATCCAAATGCTTCAGTCCTTCAACGATAATCTTCAGGAAAGCATCTTCAGGGGTCTTGAGAAAAATGGAATCTCCATACTTAAAATCTTCAGCACCCAAACAACTTCACAGAACTTCCTGAATGAAGGAAGCACACAGCGCAGATTCCAGATTGTTGTGGCAACAAGCTGCTGGGTGCATGTTCTTCTGCACATCCTTGTGCTTGCAGAAGAACACTGACCCCAGCACGTACATGCCTGGAAGGTTCTGGCTAATAAGCCAGGCAACCACAGACTTGCCAAGGCCAGCTCCTCCATTCAACCACAAAACGTTGCCCACTTCAGAAGAGAAGCCAGGAATGCACCCTCTGATGAAAGCATCCTGGTTCCGTCCACACAGGTACTCTTGTGCCTCTCAATGTCAACAGCAACATCCACAGGTTTGAGCCAATTCTTGACTCCATCCACAGTTGTCTGATCAACAGCTGCCACAGCGGGCGGGAATATGAACAATCTGGCGCTGCTTGATTTTGGACTGGCCCCGCGGAATCGAGCACTTGAAAAAGAAAAACACGCGGAAATAAGCAGGTGTTGTCTGGAATTCAAATCAAAAACGGACGAGTTGTTTGTCTTCGTCGTCCGTTTTTGCTTGATTTTTGTTTTTCCGCCCGACTTCTTTTGCATTTGGTGTTGTTATTTTTTTTGTTGTTTTTTGTGTGGCTCTCTCTCTCTCTCTCTCTCTCTCCTCTCTCTCTCTCTCTCTCTCCGTCCATCCCTCTCTCCGTCCCTCTTCTTCTCTCTCCCACATCGCATAGAATTAATATAAAAATGACACAAAAAAAAAGTTCACACAGTTCTGCGGCAAAACATGGCCACTTCGTCGTCGTCGAACATCAAGAACAACAAGAAGCCTCTCGGCCGCGACGGCCCGCTCGTCGCCCCCGTCGGCCTCGGCGCGATGGGCATGAGGTACGCAGGTATCGTTTATCGATACACAACATGCTACATAATTGCATACATTTTCACCCAAACAACTACTGCCACTCCTCTTCCACTGCTTCTTTCGCTCCCCCACTCGCGCTGTGAAACGCATTCCCAATCGCACACTTACTGCAATGCTAACGCGCTTGAAACTCCATCATCGTCATCATCATCAACATTTATTATAATACAATATCATCACCACTTAACCAGCGAGTTCTACGGCCCGTCCGACGACGAGGAGAACCTGAGGGTGCTGCACCACGCAATCGACGTCGGCATGACCTTCATCGACACGGCTGACATGTACGGCAGCGGCGCCAACGAGCGGCTGATCGCAAAGGTCCTCAAGACGCGTCGCAGCGAAGTGTTTCTGTGCACAAAGGTGTTTTATTTTTTTTTGGTTTTTTAGTTGTCTGTTCCTCTAACCCAGCCATTCCCAAGTTTGGCAACGTGCGCGGCCCCAACGGCGAGTTTTTGGGCGTCAGAGGCGACCCGGACTACGTCCGCGAATGCTGCAAAAAGTCGCTGGAACGCCTCGAAGTCGACTGCATCGACCTGTACTACCAGCACCGCGTCGACCCAAAGACACCCATCGAGGACACCGTGAGGGCCATGGCTGAGCTGGTCAAGGAGGGAAAAGGTATACAAGTGTGAAGGGGCGGTGGGCGCAGCCGCGTTCTGCGAGTGAAGGAGAGACGCGCGCCAGCGGGGGGCGTCGACCCTCGGCGTGAACTGACCAACCGAAAAAAAAAAAAACAAATAAAAAACAGTCAAGTACCTCGGACTGTCGGAAGCGTCGGCAGCCACGATCCGCCGCGCGTACGCCGTGCACCCGATCGCGGCTCTGCAGATCGAGTACTCTCCGTGGACAACAGACATTGAGCAGAACGCCGTCCTCAAGACTTGCGAGGAGCTGGGCATCGCCATCGTCGCCTGTAAGCGCCCCTACCTCCTCCCTCCCTTTCTCTCTCTTTGTGCCCCCTCGACAAACGACGCAAAACCAAAACCTCCAAAACACTAAAAAAAAAAAAAATAAAAAAAAAAACAAAAACACACCTCCACCAGACTCCCCGCTCGGCCGCGGCTTCCTGACGGGCCAGATAAAGTCCGTCGACGACCTCGCCCCCGACGACTTTCGCCGATTCATACCGCGATTCCAGGGCGACAACTTTGCAAAGAACCTCAAGATCGTCGACGAGCTCAACCGCCTCGCCGCCGCAAAGGGCGTGGCCGCGTCGCAGCTGACCCTCGCGTGGGTCGCGCGCCAGTCCAGCAAGGTCTCGATTATTCCGATTCCGGGAACGAGGAAGATTGAGGTGAGTGGGGGTCTGCGTGTGTGTGTGTGTGTGTGTGTGTGCACAAGGGAGGAACGGAAAAACTACGTGGTGGACGTCGAGGTTCCTCTGAGAGGACTGACCCCAGCTGAAACACCCTCTGCTTTTTCTCTCGCTCCTACACACACACACGCTCGTAAAGCGCGTCAACGAGAACTGGGCCGCCAAGGACATTGTCCTGACGGACGATGAAGACAGCGCGATCCGCGCGATCATCGACAGCTTCACCGTGGAGGGTACGCGGTACGCTAAGGAGCACATGCACACTGTAAACATTTGAAAAAGAAAAGGCCCGTTCGCAACCTTTTTTCTTACCCCAGTCCGTTTCTGCATCCCTCGCACCTCGCATCTGTCTCCCCTCCCTTCACCTCCCGAGTCCTCTGCATCCTATTCCACGCAATTTTTTTCTTTTTTTTGGGGGGTTCAACTTTAGGCGGGGGGCGCTCAAATCCTCCCCCGACGCAGTGTTTCTTCCCAACAACGCTCTCACTCTCACCCACTTTGACACTTTGGTCTCCCACAGCTCTCCGTTTGGTCTTGGGTCGTGACCCTGTCTTTGAAACTTGAGAGCAACACAACCTGCTATGAACACTTTACAGACACATTCAGGTTTTTTTTTTTTTTTGCTTGTTCTCTTTTTTTTTTTCTTGGGGGCGGCGGCTGGGCAAATGGTTGTGCGATACGGGTGCCAAAGGTGTAGTTTCGAGTCGATTCGTTCTTTTTGCCGAGCCACAAAACCGCCCCCGCATCCACATGTAGAAGGGTCTGTCTGATTCATAACTGGAGCCCCTTGTCCTCCTCCTCCTAACGGTTGAAAATTATCAAGTTCGCAAGCAAGCAGACTCGTTCGTCCAAGGCCCGGGTTAGGGGTTATGCGAGGAAACGGAAGCTCGCCAGTTGGTGCGCAAGCGAATGGCTGCAGCCTTGCGGTGAGCTGCCCTCCAAAAAAAAAAAAAAAAAAGCAAGTTTCATTTCTCTTACCAGCCGGCGCATTTTTTTTTCATTGATAGTTGGAGTTCTGCGACCCAAATTTAGAATTACAAAGGGAGTATTTGTTGCGCGACAAATCTGCTTTGTGGAGAAATCCCAGCTGGAATGCGCGGCTTCCCCCTTTCGACATTTCCGCGAAAGCATTTT
>JAIVFJ010000503.1:0-30706 GCA_025765615.1 Zopfochytrium polystomum
GGTGGACCATGGACCATGGTCCATTACTGGACTGATTACTGGCCATGATCCAATAGGATAATACACTTTTCAAACTGGAGGATAAAATAAAAATATTGTTATATAACAAAAAACTTCATTTTTCTCTTGAAGTGGCTTTTTGGAAAACACAGGGAACACCAAAAACTTTTACCCCAATTTCAAGAAAGCTCTACTCCGTGCTATAGTTTCTGGAAGATGTACTTGGATCCTCTTTTTATTAGTTTTATCCGCCCTTTTTTTGGTTATTTGATCGCCAGTTTTTTGCTCTGGGACAAGCAACTCTGGTGGATGGCCTGCTACCCATGGATCGCTCCGTCTGCATGTTCCTTCGGAGCCCTTTGGCTGTTTCGCTGGGGGACACTTGGCTGACAAACTGTACACGGTTGAACTCGTCCAATGGATTTCTTGAATATTTTTTTGATGTCCCCCGCTGCAAATGGTTTGAAACAAGAGCACCCTTCCAACGGGGGTAAAAAAAAAAAAGAAGAAAAAAAAGGAAACCGAAGACAAATCAATTGTGAATAATGGGCAAAAAGCAGCCGTCGCCGTCTGCGGCGGCGCCGCCGCTGCCGCCAAGAGACAACGGCAACAACAGCAACGACGCACCGCCCACCTACCACAGCTACGAAGGCCCTTCGGCGTCGGCGCCGTCGTCGTCGTCATCCTCAATCCATCCGCAGTCGTACCACCAGCAGTCGTCATCGTCCTCGTCGTCAACCGAGCTGACCGCCCTTCCTCCCACCGCGGGCCCCGGAGCAGCAGCAACAACACCAACCACCACCACCACCCTCTTCACCCGACTCGCCGGTGCCACACAGCGCCTCAACGACCGCCTCGTCCAGCCGCCGAACCTCGCCCCCGCCGCAACGCTCACCGTCCCGGCGCTCGGCCTGCCATCCTCCTCCTCGCCCTCCAACAACCCGCCGAACCGCTCCTCACCCTCCAACAACCCGCTCTCCGACCTCCGGTCTCGCCTCCCGACGGTCGGCGGTCCCGTGACGGTGCAGATCCCGCAGAACCCGGTGCACCCGTCGCTGTACCCGGTGCGCGGGATCGCGTTCCTGATGACGCACCCGCAGCTGTGGCGGCGGGTGCTGACGCGGATCTTTGTGCTGCTCGTGGCGGGGCTCGCGGTCACGGTGTTTTTGTTTGCGTGGGCGCTCGAGAGGCAGGCGGCGGCGCTCGAGCCGCACATGGCCGTCTGGTGAGTGAGTGAGTGAGTGAGGGGGTTTTTTTTGGTTTGTCTGTGTGTGCTGTGTGTGTGTGTGTGTGATAGTGTGTGTGAGAGAGTGCGAGTGTGCGTGCGTTATGTGTGCGTGTGTGTGTGAGTGTGTGTGCGAGTGAGTGAGTGCGTGAGTGAACGACACACGCTCTGCTTCCTTTTCTCACGATGGAACAACAAAAAAAAAAAAAACCAAAACACTCCCACACAAACAACAATCACACATGCACAAAGGCTCGCGTGGACCATCGCGGTCCTCCTCACCGTCGTCGAAGCGACCGCGTCCGTCGTCGTCTTTGCGCTCCTCTTCCTCCCGCTCACGCTCGACCGCGTCTTCGCCGACACCCTGCGCCTCAAGGGCCACCCGACGCTCGCCTCGCGCCCCACGCTCCACAGACGCCACTGCCTGGCCTTGCTGCACCGGCGCAGCGCCGCGCAAAGCATCAAGTACCTGGACGCGGTGGTCTCGGTGATCACGCTCCCCGTCAACGTCGTCCCGATCCTCGGGCAGGTGGCGTACGTTGCGCTGAACGGGTACCTGCAGGGCTTTGCCGCGCACCTGCTGTACTTTGAAATGAAGGGGTGCTCGTTCGCCGACGGCATGGCGTACGTGCGGGAGCGGCGCGTCGCGTACACGGCGTTTGGCGTCGCGGCCGCCGCGCTCGAGATTGTGCCGGTCGCGAACTGCTTGTTTGTGTTTACGAACGTGGTCGGCGCTGCCATGTGGGCCGCGGACCTCGAGGACCAGGGGCTCGGGCCCGTGCCGTCGGACCCCGCCGCCGCCGCGGCGGTGGCGGCGGGAGCGGGAGCGGGCGCGGGGACGGCGCCGATGGTGGGGATCAGCATGGGCCCGGTCACGCCGAACGCTCAGCTGGGAGGTGCGGGCGAGGCTGGGCGCGTAGGGTACGCACCAATTTGAGAGAGAAGGGAAATGTCAGCGGTGCGTGAGTGAGGTTGCGTGTGTATTCTCTTTCTTTTTTTTTTTTGGTACTAGCTTGCCTGGTGAGGGGGGGCCATCGACGTTGTCGTGGTCGTTCGTCGTTCGCTCGTCGTCCCTTTGCCTTTCCTTCCTCCTCTTCTTACTTGCTTGTTCTTTTCCTTTTCTTTTTTGTTAAAGTGTTTCCGTCCGTGTGTGTTTGCTTGCTGTACATGCAGTGTGTTTCAGTCCTTTTTTAAGGGGGGGGGGAGGGGGAGTTGGGTTTTCGTTGTTGTACTTCTTAACCCGTCAGTCGCGGTTTTTTGTAAGAGGGTTCTATCTAGACACGAGCGAGATATATTGTGTCGATAAGCGAGCGGCCAATTAGTATTTACAGTCTCCTGCTCTTATCAGCAGACAAGCAAAAACACAGATCGAGGATGAACAAAGAGAAAAAAAAAAAAAAAAAAAAGAAACGAAAAAGAAAAAAGGATCTGATCCCGATGAGTTTGAAGTCCGACACCAACAACAGCAGCAGCAGCGCGACGGCGGCCGCGTCGACGACGACCAATTCGACGGCGACGACAGCCACGACGACGGCGGAGGCAACGACGAACCCGTTCGCACACCTCGCCGAGCTCGCGTCGCCCGCCGGCGGTGAGTTAGCGAGCGGCCTTGACGACGCGCAGGGGTCTCTTCTGTTTGGGGTTTTTGCGGCCGGCCGGGCATCGCTCTCCTTCGACGCGCGCGGATTCCCTACTTCCTCTCTCCATTGGTCCCCCCCCCCCCCCTTGATCCTTGATCAAAACAGCGACCAAGAAGAACGCGGATCGCAACTCATACTTCTCTCACTCTCTCTTTGGCTCTCTTTCGCCCTGTGCGTCACGTCACGCGTCGCCCACGCCCGCCCACGCCCCCGCACGCCCCTCCACGCCAGGCCGCATCCTCTTTGCGACGGACGACTTTTTCCAGGTGGCCGAGCAGCTGATCCACAAGGACGATCCGGTGTTTGACGAGAAGGCATTTACGCCGTTTGGTGAGCCAGCTTTCAGGCGGCTTTGAGATTGATCGTTTTCTTGTTTCTTTTTTTTTGGTTTTATTTTTTTTTTTTTTTTTGTTTCTTCCCCATTTCGATTCAATTATCTAACAACAGCCCCTCAAACCGAATCACAAAACTAAAACAAAAACAAACAACAAAACCCAAAAACCAAAACGTAAAAAAACAGGAAAGGACATGGATGGTAACGCGTTGAGGAAACTCCTTTTCCTCTCGCTGAATTACACCGCCCCCCGCCCCAAATGTCTACACTGCGCTACCCATTGCGCTCTTCTCTTCCTTTTTTTTTTTTGACCAATTGCTCACTCGCACCCCCACCCCAACTCACTCGCACTCTCCCTCCGGCAATCCAACACAAGGCTGGGAAACGCGCCGCAAGCGCACCGAGGGCCATGACTGGTGCATCCTGCGGCTCGGCCTGTCGGGCGTGATCGCCGGCGTCGACGCCGACACGGCCTTTTTCACGGGCAACCAGACGCCCGCGCATCTCGATCCAGGCCGCGCGCCTGGACGCCGGTAAAAACCTCTATTTTCCTCTTCTCATTCATTTTTATTTCTTTTTTGGGGCTTTCCCATCGCTCAAAAAACAGCCTAAAAACTTCTTTTTTTTTTTTTTTTTTTTTCAAACCCAAAGACCCGCCGCTGGTCCGCCGCTCCGAGATGGGCACCGCCGCGACGCCCCGCGGAGCTCGAGCGCGCCCTGGCCGTCGGCTCCGACGCGTGGACCGAGATCCTGCCGATGGTGCCGCTGAAGCCGGGGTGAGTTTTGCGCGCGCGCTCGCGGAGCGGGTCGCTGCCCTTTCGTATTGAAACCACGCCTCTTCCCTACCCCCCCTCTTTTTCCCAGATACCCAGCCTCGCGCCACAACTACTTTGACGTCAAGTCGACCGAGCGGTGGACGCATCTCAGGTAGTACCCCCACCCCCACATGAAAAGAAAAAAAAAAATAGCAAACACGAATTAACAAACACCCACAACCCGCCGGCCCAGGGTCAACTACTTCCCCGACGGCGGCGTCGCGCGGCTGCGCGTGTACGGCCGCGTCGTCAAGGACTGGTCGACCGTCGGCGCCGACGAGGACGTTGACCTTGTCGCGCTCGAGAACGGGTGCGTTGGAGGGGTGGTTGTTTTTTGTGTGCGTGTGTGTGTGTGTGTGTGTGTGCGTGGTGTGAGCCGCTGTGCGTGTATGAGCCATTAGCGTGTTCGTTCCCGCGACCGCACACGAAGCAAAAACTCAAATACCTCCCCCCCCCCCTTCCAAAAACACTCCTTGCCCACCCCACTAACTCGTTAGCGGCCGGACGGTGTCCGTGACAAACTCGCACTACGGGAACCCATTCCGGATCATCCAGCCGGGCCCGTCAGAGGGCATGTACGACGGTTGGGAGACTGGTGAGGACAAGTTCTACACCTACACCTTTCCTTTTTGGTTCATTGCTCACCTAGCTCACCGACTATCCAAAAAAAAACCCCCCCACACCTGCACCCTGACTAACCTAACCCCCCTCCCCTCAAGCCCGCAACCCGAACCGCCCGCCGCGCTTCACCCGCGGCCCGGACGGCCTCCTCGCCCTGCCGGGGTCCGAGTCGTGCGTCTTTGCGCTCGGCCACGAGGGCGCCGTGCGCCGCGTCGTGATCGACACCTCGCACTTTAAGGGGAACTACCCAGAGTCGGCGCTGGTAGAGGTAACCAAAGCCCCCAAATAAACCTCTGTCCCGCCCCCTTTCCCACTCACAAATATATCAACCCCGCCTCGCACCAAAAAAAAAAAAAAAAAAAAAAAAAAAAAAAAAAAAAAAAAAAAAAAAATTCCCCCTAAAAGGCCATCAACCATCCACCCACCTCGCCGCCGCCATCCGCCGCCGACCCGCGCTGGCGCGTCCTTATCCCGCGCACGCGGCTGACGCCCGACGCCGCGCACTCGCTGCAGCCGCCGCCGGCGGGTGATGGGCCTGGGCCCGTGACGCACGTGCGGCTGACGATCTATCCGGACGGCGGGGGTCGCGCGGTTTCGCGTGTTTGGGAGGGTCGCGAGGAGGGGGGGTGAAGCGGGGGGCTGAGGAGTGATTGAGAGGTTTTTGGTTCAGGGTTGAGGCGCGCGAAGGTGGTTGTCTTCGGAGCGTGAGGGCTGAGGGGGGGGTTGAAGGGGGGGCTGGGGGCGGGTTGCAAAAACCCGCCCGCTAACATTCATGCGGGTTGAGGCGGATGAATCGACAATAGAAACGAGTCCAAGAACTCTGCGTGCTGGCGTTAGCAGGTGTATAACCCTGTGATGAAGAACAAAAAACGTGGTAAACACGTCGTCATCCGAAGCGAGCCGTTTGCTGTGCTTGGGCTGCTGAACCCTTTTAAACACCAAACGACTGTCGCTTACCGGTATGGAGGGAAAAAAAAACTTCTCCTCCGCTTTCCTCACCCCCGCCACCCCCCAGCTGTTGGAAGCTACAGCGATTGAAAAAATGGGCAAAAGATGTTCTATGCGAAACTTGTAGTAAGCGGAGCAATTATACGATTTCTTCCGTCGCAATGCATCTTTTGTGCTGCGTGAATACAATGTACGTCGGCCTGAGGACACCTTTTTTGCACACACACACACACACCACACAGACTTTCTCTCTCTCTCTCTCTCTCTCTCCTTCTCTCTCTCTCTCTCTTCTCTCTCTCTCTCTCTCTCTCTCTCTCTCTCTCTCTCTCTCCTCTCTCTCTCCTCTCTCTCTCTCTCTCTCTCTCTCTCTCTCTCTCACCTCTCTCTCTCTCCATTTCTCTGTCCCTGAGTGATTCAGGGTGTGAGCCCAAGCTTCAGCCACGGCGCAATTCCTGACTGTTTCGTCCTTGGGTGGCGCTTGCCACCGAACCGCACTGGCTCATTTTGGCCCACCACTCACTGTTTACGGATTGGCCTGCACGCTGGCTTACTAATATCAGAGCAGGACGAGGGTGTAAGTAAGGCTCAGGGGGTTAGCAGGTTTAAACCTCGAAGCTATCCCTAAGTGAAAATTTCCGGTTTGGGATAAGACGCTTTTCCCCCAAACCTGGCCCAGGTTTGGATAGGATAAGATGAGAAGAAATTCTTGCTGTCCTGAGGTTAGCTTTAAATGGCTGAACCGGAAAATACGTATAAAAATGCGGTTAAGCAGGTTAGGATAGGGTTCAAACACAATCTAGCCAGGCTAGGGTTTGGCGCAGATGCAAACCTGGGGGTTGCAGTGAGGATAGGGTTGGGGTTAGGATAGGGTTAGAGTTGGAATACAACCCAAAATATCCTCTCCATGTCTTAATAATACATTGCAAACCGGAGCTTGCACTGCAAGTCTTTGCCATTTTGTTCCCTGCAGCATACACAGCTCTGGTGGTTTACAGTCTTGCAGGTGACTGGTTTTTTTTTTTTTTTTTTTTCTCCGCGGCTCTGTCTGTCTGCCTGCAGTGCCTGCCTGTCTGTCTGCCAGTCTGTCTGTCTGATTGTCGCTTATCTGTCTGTCTGTCTGTCTGTCTGTCTGTCTGTCTGTCTGACTGACTGGCTGCGTCAAAACATCGTCATCCTGGCACCACACAACAACAACCACTCCCGGACATGGACGGCGGTGACATGGACGTCGATGCTGCTGCGGCCGCCACAGCCGCACCGGCTGCTGCAGGCGTTGTCGACGTCGTCCTCGTCGTCGGCGACGGCGGCGGTGGCGGTGGCGGTGGCGACAAAGGCGACATCAACGGCATGGACATCGACGACGTTGATGATGGCCGCAAACAACCGAGTGACGAGACCGCCGTCGGCGCAGAGGCGAACAGCGCGCACAACGACCCTGCCAATGCGAACAGCGGCAGCAAGGACGACGCGGCGGCGGCGGCGGCGGCGGGGGGGGCGGGGGCGGCGGCGGTCCCTTCGTCGCCGAATCCCAGCTCCGCCTCGTCATCCTCCGGCTCGTCCTCCGGTTCGTCGTCCTCGTCGTCGTCGGGGTCGTCCTCGTCGTCCTCATCGTCGGGCTCCTCGTCTTCCTCGGGCTCGTCGTCGTCCTCGTCGAATTCTTCCTCGTCAGAGTCGGGTTCGGCCTCGGAATCAGAGACAGAGACCTTGTCGCATCCGCCAATCTTGAAGCCATCGGCTCCCGCATCCGCTTCTACGAGAACCCCGCGTCCTTCGTCGCGCCGCTCAGCGGCGTCGGCGCGCGGAAAAGCCGCGCGGTCCGCCCCGCCGTCGTCGGATGTGGAATCGCCCGTGTCCAGTCGCAGTCACCTCGGCCGATCGACCCGAACGCGCTCGGCGGCGGCGGCGGCCGCTGCGGCGGCGGCTTTGGTCGCGGATGAAGACGACGACGACGGCGACGACGACGGCGACAATTCCGACGCTCTTGGGCATGCGCAAGGATCGGCGTCGCGCAGGAGCTCCAGGAGCGTGTCTGCCGTCGCGCCGGCGGCTCCATCGACAGGACGTGGTGGGCGCGGCCGCGGCGGCCGGGGTGGTCGTGGCGGCCGTGGTGGCCGCGGCGGTCGTGGCGGTCGTGGCGGCCGTGGTGCAGCCGCCGCAGCCGCAGCAGCCTCGGGGCCGAAACAGACGGCGCGTCAGAAGAAGCCAGCGCCGGCGGAGCAAACCGTTAGCCAGAAGGAGGGCGGGCGAGCGCCCGACGACGAGCAGAAAGTGGACCCGTTCTCCGCGGAGACGGATGATATGTCCGAAACCATCAGCGAGTTGAACGACTCTGCGGAGGAGCACCAGTCCCCGTCGCCTGAGGACCAGCAGGATCAGCAAACATCGGAACCGCAGGCGCTTGCTTGTCGCCCGGCCGCGGGGACGAAAGCTAAAGCGGCAGGACCTCCCACATTAACCGCGTTTCCATACGATGTGGGGCCGACCTCTTTTCCTTTCTTTCCTCGCTTTCACTGAAACTCCTTCATCAGCCCTCATCTCTTACGTGGTCCGCGGACGGTCGCTCGAACGATCAAGGCCTGTACTGTTATTGCGGGAAGCCACCTGGGCCGCAGTGCGTTTACCATTTTATCCAACCAAATCTACTAGTGACTCTCATTTTCTGATGTACCAAACAACGTTAGGGACGCGAACATGCTGCACTGCGGCACGTGTCGACAGTACTTTCATGCAGGTGTGAAAATTACAATTTCGTCAACATCTTTTCTAGTGTTTAGAATGGGCGAGTTTCGTCGCCTGTCTGACACGTTTCTTTGTATTCTTCAACGCTGCACAAAAAAAAAAAAAAAAAAAAATAGAATGCGCTAGATGCCTGAAGCGACCCCTGTTGAACTGCGACGACCTGTATACCTTTCACTGCTCAGTTTGCGGACACGGCGTACAGTCCTATTCGCGCGTGCCCTTGAAATGGTGCGATTCAAACTAGTGGCAGAATCTATTGTGATCCTACGGTCGCGCATTGTTTTAATTAATCTGACCGCTCTACAGGGAAACCTGCCTGGTTCTCGTTCTCCGACATCTTACTCTTGAGTCGAAGATGAAGCAGGTTTTCTTTCGCTGGAAGAGCGATATCTGCAAATTCATTGAAACAAATTGGAGTTATCTAATGCCCAATAGACTCAGTAAGAACCGAATATTTCCAAAGGAACGCCTGAAACTGACTCTCTTCCCCCTTTTTTTCTTCAATTCTACTTCCTGTCCAGAGGGGTCTTCGTGGTCAGGAACCATCTCTCAGGTTTTAGCTGCACACGATCAAGTGTTTGAGTCTGGGTCAGTGCGATACAAAAGAGCAGGTGAGCCTTTGGACGCGTTGCTGGCGTTTACGGGAAGAAATTGGCGAGCAGTGTGAAACGTCTTTCCCTTCAATCCCAAACACAGGATTGTGGGCATTGCGCGAATACGCAGATTGTCCTACCGCCACCATCGTTCCAAAGGAATCGTCCAAGCAGAAGGGGAAGAAAAAAACAAAACCTGTCCCGCGGAAACCTGCACAAGCTGATGTCCCAGACGCTGTCGAACTACCTCCTGTAAACTTCAATCGGCTTCTTTAAACCCCTTCGAGTTTCAGGGTATCTGCTAATCACAGCTTTTGCCTCTGTTAAACATAGGAAAACACGAAGGCAGAATCAGAAGCAGTGGCCGCTGTTCCAGACATGCCGGACCTTAAAGTTGAGCACACCCAAACCCTTAAAGCTCGCGGCGGCAAGAAAGGTGAGACTTTGTGTCCTCACACTGTGCAAACCGCAGAAGTTTGCCAAGGATTATCGCCCTCTTGACTCATCTTGCCTTGCCTTAATAGTGGCTCGCCGGTCAGCGCCGCAAGTGTCAGATTCCACTGCAGCCGAGTCCGTCGAGCCGTTGACGGTTCCCACGACGACCGATGCTTCCTCAGCTTGTGCACCCTCGACAACCACCCCGTCCACCATAGCCGCGCCTCCCCCACCTCCTCCTCCTCTGACACCAGAACCCCCTGCTCCAACACTGTCACCGTCGAAAGCTTTCCCAGCGAATCTTGTTGACATTCATGTAGGAGATTTTAGCAATAGGCACCGTGGCATTAACAAGATTCTTAATTTAATGTAGCTTCCTCCGCTGATCCCTCCTCCAAGCGAAACGGACGTGCCGTTGGTGCCCATATCGGCTGACGACGCCGCGATCGTTGCGCGAGAGCTTGACAGTCTACTCTCGTCGCATTCGGCATACTTCCACGGCGGCGCTATGACTTTTGGTCGCGTGTACCCACCGGCGGTCAACGGCAGCCCTTTGCACACTCTCTTCACCACCGCGACTCGCCTCCGTCGACGGTTGCTCCTCCTCCGCACCCGCCGCACCCTCCGCGTCCAACGCAGCCTCGACTTGGACGCTACCGTAAACCGTGCGCTGGCCGCGGCGGTCGCGGGCGAAGTCCTCGCGGCGCCGCCGAGGTCTGCAATGGCTCCGAGGCGGAGCGAGCGGCGGTGGCGCATGGACACGGATGATCGTGGGAGGTGCGTGCCGGCGTTGTGGGGTCAGACCGCCGTCGAGCGCTGCCTGATGGAGCGCTACCAGGTGCGTCAGTATTTTGTTTGTGATTTTTTTGCGCGAGACAAGTACGTTTACGTTGCAATGGTGTTTATGGTTTTTGCCTGTGCCTTTTTGTCCTAGGCTGTGACCCGGAAATCGAGAAGCCTACGCCGTAACGACGTGCCGCCTGCACCGACGCATCCGGCAGAGGCAGCAGTCCGATCCACCAACAGCACATCCACACCCAACACCGTTCCTCCCATTTCGGCCGACCCAACCGAGATTGCCGGCCCCTCGAAATCTGATTCTTCCGCCCCGACCGCTACCGCCCGCGCACCTTACTCCGCCCTCTCCAGCACCATGCCTAGCCTTCACGCTGCAAACACACTCCTATCTCGGCACGCGGTCCTGCTCTCGGACCCCTTCGCGCACCGCGTCGAAGGCGATCCGTGGCTGCGACACACGCTGACGTCGCCCAGCGCGATCGAGAGCCCGTACTCGGGCCTGTCGCTGCCGCAGTACGTCTGGCAGGACCGCGGGATGCGGCCACCGATGATGAGGGTGCTGGAGGCGATCCGGCGGGCGAGGACGCGGGGCGGCGGGGACGGCGACGTGGACGTTGACAAAGACGACGGCGGCGCGACCGCGCGCAGGGTCGGCGTTGGAATTCAGGCTAAGAGCCGGAGCGGATCGTCGTCGGGTGGCGAGGGCGGTGCCGCGGGCGAGCGGGAGGGGCAGAGTGGACCCGAGGCGATGGACGTGGACGGTGAAGCGCCTCCCCCGGTTGTGGCGAATGCGGGGAAAAGCAGCACCCAGAGCGGCGGCGGCGCTGGCGGCGCTGGCAGCATCGACTTTGTTCACTTGCAGCCCATGCATCTGGATCAGGTGAACGCGCTGCTGCGTCTGCAGTTTTGGCCGGGTATCGATGGTCCGTTGCACTTACCGTCCTTGTGCTGCTTTGTTCTTTGTTTGGACTATAGCGTCTTGGTTGAGCGCTGGCCTTCCCTTCATCTCCGCCGACTTTTTGGCTCCAACATTGAAAACTGATCCTTTTTTTTTTTTTTTTTTTTTTTTTTTTTTTTTCCTTCCCTTTTGCAGTTTCGGACCACCTCGGGTACCCGGACTTTACGGTCGTCGCGCTGTACAAGCGGCTCGTGGTCGGGTGCGCGCTGATGACGGCCAGCGGCTACGTGACGTACGTCGCGGTGCGCAGCGGATGGCGGCGCGCGGGCATCGCGCGCTTCATGGTGTACCAGCTGCTCAAGTCGAACCCCACGAGGGACGTGACGCTGCACGTGTCGGCGAACAATCCGGCGATGGTAAGTGGTTCTTTTTCTTTTTTTTTTTCCGGTTCCCCCCTCTTTTACGGGTGGGGTCGGGGCGGAGAGGTGTGTGACGTTTGACGTTTTTCCACTTGCTAATCAACTGGCTTCCCCCCTTACCCCCCGCAGATCCTCTACCAAAGCTTTGGGTTCAAGGCGGAAGAGTTTGTGCTGAATTTCTACGACAAGTACTTACCCCCAGAGTCGTGCGAATGCAAGAACGCTCTGTTGGTGCGGCTTCGGCGGTAAACAGCGAATTGTTCGAAAGAAAATGGAAGGCGAGATGGTGGAAATGGGCAAGAAGTTGCAGTGGCGGTGGAGGAACGTAGTGAGGGTGTTTTTTTTTTTCTTTCTTTTTTTTGGTTTCGGCGCAATGCGCGTTTATTGGTATGTGTTTGTGCAAGACGAGTGAGTGAGACCTGTTTGAGGGCGAAACACGCAACTGTCTGTTTTGGAGCGCCGCCGCCGCGGAAAGGCATAACGTCACAGATGGGGCTCACTTTTTATTGACTTCGTCATTATCTAGGAGAGGAGCGTTGGAGTGTCCCACTACAGCTTCGCGCCACGAGCGAGGGACACTTTGACGGCCTGCCGCGCGCCGAGATCTGAAACGGTGGTGGTGCGGTGGTGGCGTTGAGGGTTCGTTTTTTTTTTTTTTCGACGATGGCGGTGGGGAAGAAGAACAGACATATTCAAAAAGTAAAGGGAGTTTAGTCGAAACAGGCAAGTCTCGGTTCAGAATAGGGGTTGGAGGGATGAACGGGCGGCGCTTTACCAAGCATGATTTCCTCGGATCCGCCGGGGATCGCGTAGCCCCTCACGCTGCGGTAGATCCGCTCGACGCGTTCGCCGAGGCCGCCCTGTTTTTCGTTCCATCCAGCCAACAAAAAGAAAGTTATTTGCCAACAGCAAAGAGAGCCAAAAAAAAAAAAGGGGCAATAATTTTTTTTTTGCACTAACCTTTGTGTAGCCGAGGCCGCCGAAAATCTGTGCGGCCTCGCGCGCGCAGTACTCGACGCAGACGGTCGACTGGGCTTTGAGCAGCGCGGTCGGTCCGCCGAGGAGGAGGCCGGCGCGCTCGTGCGGCATGGCCATCATCTGGTACAGCACGCTGTCGAGGTAGGCTTGCGTCGATTCGATTTGGCGGGCCATGTGCGCGAGCTTGTTGCGGACCACGCCCTCTGAGAGGGGGGGAAGGGTTTGGTGAGGTCGGGGGGGGTGAGGGGAAAGGATGGGGATTTCGGTTATGTGAGGGTGGGCAAACTATGTGAATAAAGTGGGCTTACGCTCGAATAGCAGTTTGCCGAATGTGCGGCGTCGGTGGGCTGGGAAAATAGAATAGAAGGGAAAAAATGTGAAAACAGTTTTTAGCAAGCTCGCACACGAGAGTGGGGACGAATGTGAATATGGGAGTTTTTTTTTTTACCGTGAACCAGCGCGTCCTCGTAGCAGATCCTCGCGCTCCGCAGAGCGTAAATGACGATTCCGATGCGCTCGTGGTTAAAGTTTTGCATGATGCACTTGAACCCCTTGTTCTCTTCTCCAATCAAGTTCCTCTTGGGCACCTTTACGTTCTCGAACGTAACAAAAGCTGTCCCGGAGCACTCGTTGCCCTGACAGCGAATCTTTCGGGTCGCGACGCCCTCCATGCTGCGCTCGACCAGCAGCAGCGACAGCCCTCCCATCCCGGCCCCACCGGTGCGTGCCGCAACGACAAAGTAGTCCGCCCAAGCGCCGTTCGTGATCCACTTCTTCTCGCCGTTCAGCACGTAGTGGTCCCCCTCCGCGACGGCGGAGGCGGTGATGCCAGCGACGTCGGAGCCGGCGTAGGGTTCGGTGATGGCGAGGGCGATGGCGCGGCGGCCGTGGAGGACGTCAGCGGCGACGCGGTCGCGCATCCAGGCGGGGCCGAAGCGGGTGACGGCGGGGAGGGCGATGCTTGGTCCGGTGGAGATGGCGAAGGCGACGCCGGCGCTGGCGGCGCGGCCGAGCTCGTCGGTGAGGACCTGTTCGTGGAAGATGTCCCAGTCGGCGGCGGCGACGCCGCCCGGCGGGCTCGCGAAGCCGCCGACGCCGCCCGCCGGCCACCGCTCGAGACCTGTCAGGCCTGACAGAAAGCCGGCGGCGCCCAGCGTGGCTTGCACAGACGCCGGCATGTGGTCGGCGGCTTCCCATTCGGCGACGTAGGGGGTCACGTGGTTTTCGATGAGGGTGCGGGCCCAAGCTCGCAGCTTGCGGTGCGAGGCGTTGTGGTATGGGGACCTGGTTGTTGGTTTGGGGTAAGTGTTAGGATGTGGAGCCTCGGGTGCGTTGGCAGCCATGAGTGCGTTAACTTACTCCCAATCCTGGCACGAAGCAGGATCCGCGAACGCAATCATGCTGCCGAACGGGCCGTCGCTTGAGTGCGGCTCCTTCTCGGGGCGGCCGGAAACGACCCCGATCTGAAGCTTGGAGTCGTACCTTTGGCGTGGGCAGGTGGTAGGGGTTGGGTGGTGGGGTGTTTCGGTGCGCGGTAAGAAGCATGCTGCAAACAAAAGGAAGTAAGAGGCTCGCACTTTGTGGCAACCGCGTCGATGTTGTGGAACAGCGAAAACTGCTTTGTCGCATCCTTGCCGAGCAAGGGAATGAGAACTCTGCGGCCGCCGGGATGTGCGTCCAGAAAGTCTGTCACGTCATACACCTAACGGGGGGGAGGGGGGTAGGCCCTCGGAACGACGTTCAGTTTTTAGAAGGGGGACGCCACACGATCACCTTTCCGTCGACGACGATCCACGCGTCTGTTTCGGTCGAGTGGGCTGCAACGTCGGCGAGCGAGTAGAGCTTTGGCGCGGGCGGCTGTGCCATCGAATTCGAGCAGACGCAGTCGGGGTGGGGCCGCACAAAAGCTGTAGATGAAAGCAACCGTGCTCTAAAAAAAACACGGCTTCCGACTGCATGCAGAGCATTTTATATTTCTGAGAGCGCGGAGCGATCGCGCACGTGTGTGTGTGTGTGTGTGTGTGTGTGTGTGTGCGAGGCGGGTAATCGATTCGCCGAGGGAAAGGTGCGCGAGGGGCTCACATGGGTGCAGCGCGGAAGCCTGTTTCCGTGCCGGTGGACGCCGGAACTGACCACCACCAACCAACCAGGCCTCTTTCGGTCCGGTCCGAACCACCAGGCCAAGCCGCCCGCATTTTGATTACATACAAATAATGCCTTTGGAAGAATATGCAGGTCAGCAACGTGCTGTTATTTAGGAAGTGGTTTGGGGTGAAGAGCTTAACAAGCACAAGTGGGAGAGTCTTTTCCGCAGTGAGAGGAGTGTGAGTGGTGTGTGTGAGTCAGGTGTGTCCAGGGTTCCACAACAAAATGAGAGTGGCAATGAATGAGAATAAATAAAATGGAAAAAGCTCTTGGAGACAGCCATTTCACTGACATAGGCTCATTTCATCCATCGCACACGATGAATCCATTTATCACCAGCAGACGGCATTCTTTTCCGAACAGCATTATTTTTGAAACAGAAAATCAAGCAGCGTTGGAGATGCTCTGCGTGGTAGCAAGGCCGTTCCACTAGCAGCCAGAAGACTACTCTGTTAAAGACATGAGCAGTGGGAGAAAAACGGCTGATTAGATTTACAGCAATAGCCCAAAAAACCCCCATCCCAAACAAGAAATAAATTAGAAACAAGTTTCAACAGTCAGGGCCATTGATTGACAGTCACCCCCAGGTGCAAGTCTCACAGAACCACCTTCCCCCAGTGGAAGATGGGCGTGCTTTAGGTGGTCATTGCTGGTGTTGAAGAGATGGAGTGGATCGTGTTACGTGGAACTGACTGGTTAGCAGCAAGAGGTACAAGACAGACCCGAACCTATTGTGACTGTAAGTTTTTGTTCTCACAATGCCCATGGGAGAGCAAGTCACCGCCAATGTAGACCTGGGCGCTGGCTTGTGCTGTTGACAAATACTCTGAGTATTAAGTGGAACAGAAACCTGGTGTTAACAGTTTTCCTCCTCCTCTGCTCAGGCAGATAATATAGGAGAGGTTTTTACCCTGTGCCAGTCACGCTTGCCTAGAAACTATTACAGCGTGCATATCATCATTATGTATCAATTATTCATAACAGAGATTTTTCTCTTTCTCTCCAAGTTGGGGAGAGGGACCACCCACACGCACACATCTCCACTTCATTCACTCCTTCCACTCACTCACTCAGAGTAGACTGTTTACAGTATTGGAGACAGTAATTCACTTGAGGGATGGGACAGGTCCCCCATCCCCCTTTTATACCTTTTGAGAGTCTTCCTTGTCAAGACTCAAAGAAAGTTCCAGAAAGAGCAATTAGTAATACAATGATACCAATGATACCAATGACAACAAGACAAGTCAGGAAAGCAAAGAAGGTTCCAGAAGGTTCCACAAGGTTCCATGAAGGAATGCTCTAGAAGGTTCCAGAGGTTTCCAGAGGGTGATTCATAACAGAGTAGACTGTTTACAGATCGGATCGCTGGCCTCGAAGGAGGTGGCAGGCGAGGCGAGACCAGCGGGCTCACCTGAACGACAACATGACAAGGATGCTTTCTGTGTACTCAAATTCCAACAAAACAAAACAAAACCCATCAACACACGAAAGAAAGAGGCAACGACTCGCAAAACACAATAGGAAAGGCCAAATAGCTCAGACGTGCTTAAGTTATAACCAAGAAGGCGCCTGGCGCTTCTACACCCCTTAGACAGACTGCCATTTTCTGACTTGTTTGTTTTTGTAGGGTCTGTTGTTAAAGGGGGCCAATATAATGACATAGTCACAAATGGGAAGAGCTTTTAGGGAGACCCCGGCTAAGACCACGATCAGTGAGATAGGAATCTCACACACCGACGTCACCCCTTCATGGTGACATAAGACAAATCCACCAGATATAAATAGCCCAGCTCGATAGTTGTTTACTGCTTCGCACTTCACCACTTGCTATGTAACCCTGTCCACTCTGAAAAACACTAAGTTACGTGCTGTCTCTTGTCATATTCCAAATCGATAAAACAACAAGAACAAGCATAGTTTTGATAAGTAACCCTTCGTGGATGAAAGTCAAAGCTGCCCCGCCTGTAGAGATGGGGGATTAATAGTGATAATCCTGTTCTGAAATATGGATGATGTAGAGCGTGAAGGAGGATGCCTCATTCTTTCTACTTAGGTGAACAACGTCGCAGTACTGTTTGGTAGTAGTAACAATATGAGGCCCAGTATGAGTTCAGCAGTCGCTCTTCCCTTGCAAGACGCGATAGCTATATCTGAAAAGAGATCTCATACCGAATGTCTTTGGATTCGAGCACGCTCGACGAAAAAAAAAGCATGAGTTTGTCAAATTGAAATCTCTGAAACTCGAAGGAATCAAGGCTTGCCATTTGAGCTCCAAATGTCGAATCAAATCGAATCGAGTCCGAATCTGCCACTTGATGAACGGCTGGACAGTTGAAAAATCTGGGAGATTCTCTTGCACGGGTTAGATTTGAGGCATATTTCTCCTAATTTTAGTCTCTTGAGCGGCATAAATAAGGTTTGAGTGAGACTGCGATGACGTTGCGCAGATTTTTTTTTTGGTTTGTTTTGTTTTGTTTTGCAATATCAATTAAATTTTTGTGCGTTGGTCCAATGGGAGAGGAGTAAAAAAAAAAAAGAAATGTGGAAAACGAGGGTCGCCTGACCTGCTGCACACACAAGCACACAAAACCCACTGGATCCGTAGTCAACTATGCGCACCCGTTCGTTCCGTCATTCGGCTTGTGATGGGATTGATTGATAGGTCGATGGACAGCAGGCGAAAAGCAGCCCCAACAAACAACAAACCTTTTGGGATTCCTTTTTTGTTTCCCTCTCTCTCTCTGTCCCTCTTTCTGTCCCTCTCTCTCTCTCTCTCTCTCTCTCTATCTCTCTGTCTCTCGCTCTGTCTCTCTCTCTGTCTTCTACCTCTGTCTCTCTGTCTGTCTCTGCCTCTGTCGCTGTCTCGATCTCTCACTCTGTGTGCACCGGCAACAGGGCCCCTTCCCTCCGCAACCTGCAAGCTTGGCTTGCTCGCCAGCTCTGCAAGCCAGCCGCCGCTGTTTGCCGCACACCCCCCCCTCCAGCCGCCGCCCACCACCAACAACAACCACCCGCCCTCGACCCCCAGCGTCATCTGCGCCATCAATCATCGTCAACCCCTCGCGCGAAGAGTCTGGCAGTCCCACGATTGCCCTCAAGGTATTGATTGCCGTTCATTATTACCGCACCACGCACGCACAGACCATTCATTCAAAAGGGAAGGGAACGAGCGCAAAGCAGAAGAAAAAAAGGGAAAAAAAGAGAAAAAAAGAAAAAAGAAGACTGACGCAAAACGACGACCCCCCCACCAACACGGTCAGCCATGCAGACAACTACTGCGGCAGCGCCGCCCGACCAGAGGCAGCACCACCAGCAGCAGCAGCAGCAGCAGCAGCAGCAGCAGCAGCAGCAGCAGCAGCAGCAGACCGCCACCAACGCCACCACCGCCAACCACCAGCTCCACCACCAACACCAACACCAACACCACCACTTGCCCCACCAACACCACCAGCAGCAGCACCAGCACCTTCGTCAATCACTACAGCAGCGGCATCCGCAGCAGCAGCACCAGCTGCACCAGCAACATCCGCATCCGTCCCCGCCGCCGTCACTTTCCTCTCCTACGACGTCATCCACCACCACCACCACCACAACCACAACCAACACCTCCTACACCCCCGTGAACGTGAATTTTCCCTCCGCCCCGCCGCCCACGGTGCGCTCAGCCTCCGCCACTTCGTCCAACGGCTCGTCAAAGTCTTCGTCCTCGACCCCGTTTGCGAAACTTCGCGGCGCCGCAGCCTCCGTCATATCCCCAGGGAGCGCAGCTCGAAGATGGTGCGTGGGGCGTCTGGGCGTCGTCTGTACACCCGACTGGGTGCTTCCTTTTTCTTCTTCTTTTTCCTCCTCTTCCGCGCCCTCACCGGCCATGCGTGTTGCTTCCTCCACTCATCTGTGTCATCTCTGCTCTTGCCCGTCCGTCCGTCCGTCGACACACTCACACACGTCAGGTCGTGCGAGTCGTGTCGATCGCGCAAGATCAAGTGCGACGGCGTGCGCCCAAACTGCGGCTACTGCGTGAACAAAGGCCTCACCCCGTGCGTGTACCTCGGCAAGAAGAGCAAGGTCGATCCGGTCCTCGCAAAGATCCACAAGCTGGAGTCGGTGTTTGCCGCGGCGGCCGCCTCGAGCAACGGCGAGCCTGCTGCAGCCACTGCTGCTGGTGGGTGGCAAAGGCCTAGTTCGGCTGGACCCCCTTGCTCTCTGCTCTCTCTCTCTCTCTCTCTCGTCTCAGTGCGCGCAGTTCTCCCGGTCTCTGTCTGTCGCCCTTTCTTTGGTTTTCTCCCCGTGGACTATCACGTGAACATCCATCGTGTGACAAGGGGAAGGTCCTGTCTGACAACATTACCGCCCATTTCCCAATCGACGCACCCCACAACCTTTCACATGAAAAAATCGCAGGCGCTGCAAGACCGCACATGTCGCGCCAAATGTCTGCGGGGCCATACCCGCGCTCCAAGTCTTTGGGTCAGCAGCAACCCCGGTCCGGCTCCACGCCTGAAGTCATCCCGCCCACTTCCCTCTTCGACAGCCTCCGCTTGAGTGCCGCGCCCTTGCTGTACGCCGAGACAACCCGGCCCGAAATTGTCAACGGCGCTCTCCCTGCGTCCAGGCTCTGACGCCTCCGAGCAGCGACTGCTCGTGGAGGCCTACTTTCGCTTAAACTACATCCACATCCAGGTCATCCACCGTCGGTCCTTTCTGACAAAGTTCGAGTCCATGCCTGGAATTCTAAAGGCGGCCGTGTGTGCAATGGGAGCTACGGCGCCGGAACTGACAAAGCTTCCAAAGTCAGTCATGCTGTGGTATTACGAGCAAGCGCGGTCCCAGGCTCTCGAAGCATGCGACACTCCGTCGCTCCAGATTATGCAAGCCCTGGTCATTCTTAGCAGCGTTTCCATACGTGCGTGTTTCCGAAACTTGGTGCCATTAAGTCGATTATCATTGAAAAGCAGCTGATTCCCCTTTACACCTTCCAAACCAAACCACCATCTCAGTGATGGGAAGGATCCCCCTTGCGAGGTTGCAGTTGGGTATGGCAAGCAGAATGGCGCTGTACCTGCACTTGAACGTCGACCCGGACAACCTTCCACCTCATGTTCAAGCAGGAATGACCGATGTGGAGAAGGAAACACGGAGACGATGCTGGTGGGCCAGCTATTCATACGACAGAGGTAAGAGCTTGCCAAGTTGTTCTGGTTATAAATCGCTTTGCACTTACTCGTCGCCTCAATTTTTGTTTTTTGACTGAACATTAGTGCTGTCGGCGTTGACTCTTCGCACACCATCGAACGCGACAAACCACGAAACTTTCAAACCGATTTGCGCTGAAGAACTATGGCTGAGCATGGATGATCCTGCAACTTTGGCACCGCTGTTCCGAAGACCGACGAGACCCGAGGATAACCCTGCGACGCATTTCACTCCAATAGGCGAACTCCTCATTAAAGTGTTCACTGAATGGACTGGCAAGCAGTTCGTCACCGCAACAGATCGAGCGTTCGAGTTCAGCAAGTTCGAGCTGGTGGTGGAATCGGAGATTCGGCTATGGCGAGAGTCGTTGCCGCCTGGTTTATGGCCGGAACCAACAAAGGAAGGGTGGCTCGCCAAAGCGATCAGCGAGCTCAAAGCCCCGTGGATGTGGTTCCTGGATTACTTCAGCACGTACCATACTGCCTTGCTTTGTCTCATGCTCCCCCGTGGGCTCTTTCACCTGAGGGAGCTGTCGTCGCGACACCTTGCTGCCGTCCTGGGGTCGTCGTCGGCGTCGTTCTTGTCATTGGCCTCGTCATCGTTCCCTCTGCAGACGCCCATGGCGACCGCGGCGACAAGGAACGACACGACGTCAGAATCTCCTCTGCTCTCATCACCTCAATATTCGTTCTCGCCTGGTGGAACCCGAATTCAGTCGCTCTTGGGCTCCAGAATCGACTTGGATGCATTGGAAAGGTGCGGCGATTTCAAAGAATCGTACGATAAAGGTATCGCATCGGCAGCAGAGCTTGGGAAGCTCGCCAAGGTTCTTTTAAAGTCTCGGACACGTGCGCCGGTTTTCACACTCGTAATGATGTTCCTCGCCGCGTTGTATCTCTTCTTGGCGGACTGCGTAGTGGAAGCAAATGAAATCGCAACACCCCCATCATCCTCCCCGACGCCGCCGCTAGCGTCGCCGCAACAGAATGGACACCGCGGTGAATCTCCGTCAAAGTTGCCGGCCCCGTCTCGTGCCGAGGTGAAGGAACACCTTCGATACCTGACCGCCTTTTTTCAGTTTAATCAGTCCGTGATGCCAGTGTGCTTTCTGTTTTCGCTATTTTTGGAACGCCTGCTTGCGGGAGACTGGGAGTGGCTGGAGATCGGAGCCGAGTTCATTGCGGAATCTGATGACGCGGGGGCAGCTGCCGAGTTTGCAGCCGCAAAAGCAGCCGCAGCAGCAGCCGCGGCGGAGCGCTCTTCTCTAGACAGCAATGGTGACGCAGAAAACGAATCCCGTGAGACGAGCAACGGAAGCGACGCTCGCGCTGGAGCAACGGACGCGCCTTCTTCGGCGGGTACATTCTTGGAAGAAAGCGGTGTGCGCTGGGCTCGCTACGTACGCACGCTCAACTTTTTGCTTAAGGACGTGGTCGCCATCCTGAAGGAGTCAAAGGCCGCAGTCGCCGCAGCAGCCGCCGCCTCGGCCTCTTGCTCGCCTATCGACAGGGATGCGCTCGTCTCGAACCCCGCCGTCGCGCGCTCTGCAAACGATATCAAGCACGATTTTTCGTCCCCGATGTCAGGGGCGTTTTTCGGCCTGGATTTGGACCCAACGTTTCCGATCTCGCCGGCGCCGCAGATCACGACCGCGACGACGTCGGGTTACGCACGCCCAGGGGACGACCCGTTCGGCCTGATGGATCTCCTGCAGTTTTCCAGCGAAGGCGGCCTGTACCACCACATGAGCGACGCAGGCGACCTGAGCGGCGTGGCCGGGTACGGGATGGGAGGCGGGCTCGTGGGAGGAGGAGGCGGCGTCCTGGACCCGAACGCGATTGTTGCGGGAGTCGGTGGCGCCGGCGCTGCGGCTTCGCGAGAGGCGGACGCCTTGATGCAGCTGTCGTGGTTGGGGATGCTTTTCGGCGTGAGCGAAGAGCGGACAATGCAGCCCTAGCGAACCCACAGGTGCTCGAGGGACTGCTTTTGCGGAGGATTTGGAGGTTTGCAGAGGAGCTGTTTCCTTTTTTCGTTTTTCTTCTTTTTTATCCTTCTTCTTGTTTCTTCCCTTGCTTCTATCCTGTGGGTGATGAGGATTTGCTTTTGTTTGCACGGCGTTCCCGAATTATCTCGCGCTTCTCACAATTGTCGCTTCTTATTTTTTTGCGCTTTCTTCTTTATCAACCACTTTTTCTTCCCCTTTTCCAACCACTGTTTCTTCCCCCACATTCGCTCACTCTCTTTCTCTCTTTTTTTGCGCCATTTGCTGTTTCGAAGACACCTCCCACCAACAACAACCCCATTCTCCGTCTCGAGCATAGGGGGTTGTTCAGACTGCCTTGCTCTTTCCTCTTAGTTTTCTGTTGTTGTGCGGGGTTGTGTGAGTGTGTGTGTGTGTGTGTGTGTGTGTTTTTCCCGTTGTTTGGTTCTCCCTTGTAAAATAAAAGTACCGAACCGCTGAAGCAAGTACCCTGGCAAGTAAATGGTCCAATGGATTTTGTTACTGGCGCGGTCTTGCCGGGGCCGGGCTGGGTGGACTGCAAAACAGGGCAAAAGATTAAAACGCTCCGAAATAGACCACACCCTGTGCACCGGCAGCCATAAATTCCAAACGTTTGAAGCAAACACGTCCCCACTTGGAGCGTTTTTGATTGCGGACAGCTCGCAAGTTTTTCTAGGGGAAAGGACATTTGGGCGCAGCTGCTCTAACTTTGCAAAAGGCGGACGGGGATTTAAACGAGGGGGAGGGGGCAAAAATGGGACAAGGTACCAAAGTCCCTTCTCAGCCTCTTCTGACAGTCTCGTTCTGTTCCGACGGGTTTTCGAATAAAAATTCACAGCCACAGACTGTTGACAAACTCCTTCCCCAACCCACTACCCAGGCTGCACTCACCGGCCCCCCCCTCCTCCATCATATGTCAACAGACCCGCCGCCGCCGCCGCGGGGCGCCTGGGCCCTGCCTCACGCGGCGGCGCACGCAATCAAGACCATATCTCTAGGCCTCTTCATCGCCGCGCTCTCGCTCTGGGCCGTCGCCGCAACCGAATCGGCCGTCGTCGCGACCGGCTCCGGCCGCCCGCCCGACTCGGTGTGCCTGTACTACAGCTTCGGGCTGTTCTGGATCCTCGTCGCGTACTACTGCTTCGACACCGCCGCGCGGCTCGCCGCGACCGGAAGGGGCAACTACTGCTCGTTCGACCGCGTGTTTTTGCTGATGGGCTTTGTCCTGGTCGCGGTGCTCGCCGCCGTCGCGCCGTCGAGAGGGGCTTTTTTGGGCATGGCGGCTTTTGTGCTGTGGCCAGGTTAGCGGGCGGACTTCCGCGTTTCCCCCTCCTCCACCACCCCAAGACTCACGATCAAATAATAATATATTTTTCTTTTATTTTTTTTTTTTTCCTTCATGAAAAAAGGTACATTCCTGGGCATCCTCTACATGCTCCCGCGCAAGCACGCCAGCCTCCTCGCGCACCTCGTGACGGTCCTGATCGGCAGCCTGCTCTACATCCTGACGATCGTGTTCGCGGCGTGGATGAGCTCGCTGTACCTGTACATGATGGAGACGACGCAGGCGCGGACGGCGGGCGGGTTCTTTACGCAGGTGACCGTCATCCTCCTCGGCTTGCTGGCCGAGCCGGCGTGGGAGAGCATGACGAAGGTGCTGCAGGACAATTTCCATCAGACGGAGAGACGCGCTGGAGGCGCCGGCGGCGGAGGTGACGGCGACGGCGACGGTGACGGCGGGGCGGGCTTTGATACCTTGGCGCGCTTGTCGTCCGGATTGAGCTTGGGCGCGCTGGCCGACGCCGCCGCCGCCGCCACCGAGTGCGAGGATGTCGGCGAGCGCGGCGCCGAGGAGGAGGAGGAGGCGAGGGCGACGAAGCGCCGCTCCGAGGCCGTGGTGAAGAAGACGCGGCTGATGGCAGTGTTTGCTCAGCATGGCGGTGAGCGGGGGGGGGGGACCCTGTTTGACAACCAAAACATTGATAATTTGCGCGAGACTGATTTTTATTTTTTTTATTTAACACGCACTTTGCATTTTTTTTAAATCCATGCAAAAGGCCGCTTCGGCATGACAGGCATCATCGGGCTGTTCCGCACCCGCCCCGAGTGGGAGTGGCTCTTCTGGACCGGCGTCTTCCTCGACATTGCCACGCCGCCCGCCTGCCGCGTCGCGTACGACTGGGCGACGCAGCTCCTGCCGCGGTGGCGGCGGCGTGCGCGGGGGCGCCGGCGGCGGACGGTAGAAGCGGCGGCGGCGCCGACGGATGCGGGGGAACCGCCACCGCCGCCGCTGCCGCAGGAGCCGTCGTCGTCGTCGTCACGAACATTGGCGTACCCGTCAAACAGCAGCAGCACCACCACCACCACCAGCGCAGAGGCCCGCACCGTCGGCGCGGTGGACGACGACGACGGCGGTGGCGGCGGCGACGGCGGCGGCGCCAGGGTCCTCTGGCGGAACCTCCTGCACGTCGACAACGATCCTGCGGTCGACCACCACGTGCGGGTGGCGCGCTACACGCTGCGTCTCGTCGCCGCGCTCGGCGTCGCGCTGTTCTTCTCCGGCGACTCGCCGTTGCTGGCGGTGCCGGCTGGGGCGGGGGCGATGCGGGACGCGTGCGCGCGGCGGCTGGGCGGGGTGACGGTCGCGCTGACGGCGGGGCGGGCGGGCGGGATGGTGGCTGCGAACGCGGCGGTCGACCTTGTGGTGGTGGGGGTCAAAGCGGTGCGGGAGCGGCGGGGGAGGGGGAGGCGGAGGAGGCGGCGGTGGGAAGGGACGGTGGGGCCGGAGGTCAAGGAGGAGGGTGGTTACGGTGAAGCGAATGGGGAGGAGGAGGAGGGCGGAGGCGGCGGCCACGGCGCGATGGACGACTGCGGGGAGGAGGAGAACGTGCAGTTTGTGACGCTGTGGACGGTGGTGGAGGCCAGCCTTATCACTGTCGTGGGCGTGTGCTTTGCCGTCATGTTTCTGCGCGGGTCGTTCATCCTCGAAGGGTGCGGCCCGGTGCCGCCCGCTTGACCTTTAAGTTCCGTATTCTGTGTTTTCCTCCCTCTCACGCGCGCCGCTCGGGGCGGCTTTGAGGGAGGGGAGGTAGGGGATAGAGTGAAACCCCAGGCGCGCGCTCCGTATACTGTATGCGCTTTCTTTTTTTTTTTTTTTTGAATTTAGGACGCCATCCTTTGCCGAAGTTTGCCTGATTCTGGAAATGGAATCGAGACTCCAGAGGTGGGGCCTCTAACGAGAGGCTGTTAAAAGTTAGCAAGATGCAGTCTCCACTGATGCGGCGATCCTGTTTCATTAGAAAGTTTTGGTGAACCCAATGTGCCTCGATTGCCAAATTGGCACCAGTTTGCGTTTGTGCCCCTGGCAAACTCACGGACAGGGTCCACCTAGGCAGACTTGAACTCTGGGATATTTCAGGGTTCAAGGGTCTTCTTGGTGTCCCAGGTTAACCACCGACCAGTGATCTAGACGGAAGCAATCTGCTTTGTTTACAACTGGGCGCTCACCCAGTTGGGAACCCAATAATTCCTCATGTTGTTGGATTTTTAGTGTACTGATTAATTATTCCGTCTGCAATGTTCGAAGGAAGAGAGGCCAATGACAGTGAGGTTGCTCAACAGCTTTTCACAGAGTTGTGAGGATTACTACAAGTGGCTAGTCTGCATATCGCATTAATTGGCGCCAAAACTTTCTGGTTTCTGTGATAATTTTTCAGTTCTCTTGTAACAACTTTTTTTTGTAGAGTTTGCAATCGTTAACAACGTTCACAAAACTGTACTTATTATTCATAGTCTATGATGAGACAAATACTTTGATTAAGGATAATCACTACGAATCGGGGCGCTAATACTGATCAATGAGTATAGTAATGACATATAAACGATGCGAGCCACCGGGCACCGCGGCCACCCACGCGGCCTGGTGTGTGTGTGTGTGTGTGTGCTGAGGGGGAAGCCGGGGGGGGGGATCCCTAGTACGGAACTTCCGGCCACGGCCACCTTCCTTTGCCGGCAGCGGCGTCGGCCGCCAGCGCCTCCAAAGACTTCCAAACGGGGTCCCCCTTCCAAAACTCAAAGTCGCTCGAATTCCCGGGCACAACAACCTCCCACGGCATCCACGGCACCCCCGCCTTATTGCACGCGGCGGCGACCATCGCAAACCCGGCGGCCTTCGCGCCGGGGTCGGCCGCGGCGGTGCCAAACTCCTCGACGAGCAGGCGTTTACCGTTGTCCGCGGCGATTTTCGCGAGCGTGGCGACGCGGGCGGCGGCGTCGTTGGGCGAGTAGGAGTGGACGGCGACGACGTCGATTGCGGGGCAGCTGAGGAGGGCGGGCGGGACGGAGGAGTCGATGTCGGTGCCGCCGCCGGAGGAGACGAGGATTGCGGAGGTTTGCGGGAGGGCGGCGCGGAGGGCGGTGGCGCGGTCGCAGTGCCAGGTGGGGTTGACGACGTCCATCCAGCCGAAGGCTTCGTTCTGGGGTTCGAAGGCCAGCACGACGTCGTCGAGGGATTTCCACGGTCTCCCCGCGAGGAGGTCGTTTTTGTGGTTGAGGACGTGGGCGATGCGGGCGTCGATCGCTTGCTGGGCGGAGAGCGATGTGTAGAAGCCGGCGGGGGAGCCGTACTTGCGGAAGTAGGCGTCGTTGTCCCAGGTGCCGAGGGACCAGCGGTCGTGCAGGGAGATGATGAGTTTGAGGCCCCGGTCTTTGCAGCGCGCCATGAGCGCGTCGATGCGGTACAGCGCGGTGTCGTCGTACTGCCCGACGGCGGAGGGTTCGATGTCTTTTGTGTAGATGGCCCGCGAGTTTTTGGAACCGGCGTACACGCGGTTGATGAAGATGCGGATGGCCTTGTACCCGGCGGCGGCGACGGCGTTTAAAATGAGCTCCTGGTCGTCCGCGGGGAGCGTATGGAGAAAGTAGCTGTTGACGCCGGCAAAGTTGACGGCTTTTGTTTCGCGGCAGTCTGCGCAAAGGAGCAAAGTTTAGTTCCACCCGCGCGGTTTCAGTGAAGGTTTTTAGTGTGTGTGTGTGTGTGGGGGGGGGATGGGACGGCTCTCACCGTTCCACGCGCGGTTTCGGCACGTTTTCGCGCCAAAAATCCCGTCGCTTACGGCGGTACAGCACGTGTTGGATGGATCGTCGCACACGTCAGTGCTCAAGCACGTATTGAGGGTCGCCACCCGCCTCGCGCAATCTGCCCTTTCCGTTATTTAAAGTCCGGAGCCCCACACGGTTGAAAACGGCTCTCTCTTACCGTTCAACGCGCGATCGCGGCAGGTCCTTTTCCCCGAGGAAACGTCTGCGATTGCCGTGCAGCAGGTGAACCCCGCCGACGCGCAGACGTCGGACGGAGTGCACTGAGACCAGTCCGGCACCTTTTTCGCACAGCCCCAAACTGGGCCAACTCGAGGGTCAGAGGCCGGGAAAGAAAAAAGAGAAGCGTAGCCTCTTTCACCACGAAAAAACGAACGCTCCCCAGCTTTTCACGCGTTTCCTACGTACATCCAACGATGGAATCGCGACAAGTTGTCTTGCCAGAGCTGACATCCGCGACGCCGACGCAGCAGGTAAAGTGAGGCGTCGCGCACACGTCGGTGGAGGGAGAGCAGCTCTGCCAGTCGTCAACGATCCTCGCTCTCACTGTTTCGCCGTGGTCAGGTGGTGGGGGGGAGTCAGCGGATTCTGAACCAACAGCTGTATATTTTTCTCCAAATGCCTGTGCGTAAGGAACTTACTTTGGACGGGTGAGTTGAGAACCACTGACAGAGCAGAGGGAACCACCGCGAGCACGGCGGCCATCGGTGGGAAAAGGTCAAGGAGTGACGGCGTGGAGTGGCGGCGTGACATTCTCTTTCTATAGGGGAAAGCAGAGCCAGTTGCCAGGGAGTCGCGTCGAGTTCGTGTCGCCGAATAAAGGAAGCTCATTTTTTTTGCCTTTTAATATTATATGCTAAGCCCTGGTTCACTACGAATGATTGGTGTCTTTCTTTTTTTTTTTTTTTTTTTTTTTTTTTTTGCCTCTCATCTCGCCTTTTTCGCGGTACGATTTCTTGCTCCCCTCGCAACCCGAGGTTCAGACAATGTCTCACGGAAACAGAGAATAAAAACACGGAATTAAAATGAAATAGAGGGAAGCTGAGGCAGTGCTGAATCACGCAGGGGTTGAACCAAATAACCGCGTCGGATTTACCGACTTTGGCCACGGCTTATGCGATTGGAAGAGTTCTCTCTCTCTCTCTCTCTCTCCTCCTCTCTCTCCTCTCTCTCCTCTCTCTCTCCTCTCTCTCCTCTCTCTCTCTCTCTCTCTCTCTGTACACGTACGCTATAAGAGGTGCAAGCGAGCGCGAGGGTGTGTGAAAATCGAGCCAAAGTTGCTACTCCCCCCCCTTACATATCAACAGCAACGAGCTGGAGCACTGAGGGGAAGGCGGCAGAGTCTGAATACTGACCGTCACGTTTCACTTCTGCTCTGCTCAGTTTTTTTTTTTTCTTTTTTTTTTCGCAGTTTCTTTTTGGAACACGTCAACCGGTTTGCGGATCGGCTTGAACCAAAGTGGTTCAGTCGTGCGTCACACTTGTTCACCGAAGAGTCAAAAAAAGACAAGAACAAAGAAAAGAAAAGAAATAACAACAAACACACACACTGACAAGCACATAATCGTTCGGTCATGCAGCAGACGGCGGCCGTCAACGCCGGGGCGGGCCTTGCGTCGGCGGCCGCGCTGCTCGCGTACCACGCGTGGCTGGCCCACACCATCGTGACGAGGCCGTCCGCCACCGTCTACGGCCTGAACGCAACAGCAAGGTGGTGGTGTGGTGCTTTAACTTGACATGGAGAGAGAGAGAGTGTGTGTGTGTGTGAGTATGTGCATGGCAGAGCCGAGGAGATACCTGTGCCTCCCATCCCATCTACTGCTGTAAACCTCGACGCTCACTCATTCACAAACATTACCCCGTCAAACAACCCACTCTCACGACTACTAGACGAGCGTGGGTCGCCTCCGTCATGATCAAGAAACAAGACATTGTGGCCAGTTAAGAATTCCCCCGTCCGTCTATATCATTCTACCCAGCGCTCTTCCCGAATCTAACCAGCCAACCAAAACACACACACACACACACAAACAGTCCAATCGTTGCGCAACTGGATCATGGGCGCGACGGCGCTCGCGTCGACGTCGGTCGTCATAATCTTTGGGTTCGTGGCGTTTGTTGCGACGATCGCGACGCACACGGACGCCATCTCGTCGTCGGACTCGACGCCGCCGACGCCGCTGGGCAAGGACTTTGGGTTCGTGCTGGATGCCGCGTTCGGGTACAAGGTGCTCGGGATCCTGGTCGTGTACATGGCCGCGTTCTTTGCGTTTGTCAACGCCGTGCGGTTCTTTAACCACGCCTGCTTGGTGATCAACAGTTGAGTTTGTGTTTTTTGTCGTTGTTGTTCGTTTTTGTTCTCGTAGTGGTCTCAACCTCCCGCGTACTGCGCGCTGCGCGCGCTCTCTTTCTCTCTTACTCTCCCCAACCATCCACACACACACACACACACACACCGGGCGCAGTCACCGTCACGCCCGACGAGCTCTCGCACCTCACCCCGTCCCTCCGGATCCCGGCCAAGCTGCCGCTCTCGCCCGTGGTGGTGGCGTCGATGGTGAACCGCGGGGCGTTCTACTACCACTTGGGGATGCGCGCGTACTACCTGTCGTTCCCGGTGATCGCGTACCTGTGGGGCCCGTGGGCGCTGCTCGGGGCGTCGCTGGTGCTGTGCGTGGTGCTGCACCAGATCGACTTGCAGGTGTCGTACGAGATGTTTGAGAGCGGCGCCGCGCACGGGGACGGCGACGGCAGGTGGGCGGCGACGGCAACGGCGGCGGCGGCGGGGACAACGTGGGGAATCAGGAGGAGAAGGAGGAGGAGTAATGCGGCGAGGCCGCCGCCACCGCCGCCGCCGCCGCCGGCGGTCGAGCTTGTTGCGGTCATGGCAGAGGAGGGAAGGGTTGTTGGGCGGCAGGCGCCCGATTCTGCGGGAGGAGGAGCGACGTCGGCGGCGTTCCTGCGGTCCGAGTGAGGTGAGGGAGTGGGTGTGAGTGCTTGTATTATGTTCTGCGAAACGCCGGGTGCCGGTCGATCGAAGAGGAGTGGGGACGGGGGGCAGGGTTGAGCCTTCAGATGAATTTGGGTTATTAGCGCAATAAATAATAATGACTATGTTCAGTACTACTCTGTCTCTCTCTTCCCTCTCTCTATCTCTCCGTCTCTCTTCTCTCCCTCTCACTCGCTCACCAAATGGCGTTGGGACTGGGGCAGAAAGTGACCCAACAATGAACCAACAATGGCCCAACCAACCGGAGCGTTCACAATAAATTGGGCTCCTCTTCCGACTTTCTCCCTTCAAGGGAAAACTTCTTCAAGGCGTGGCCGCCCAAGCGTTGGGGGATGGAGAGGCTCGCATCGCGGCACGTTGTCGCGGCACCTCCTCTCTGTAAAACAGCCAAAGAAGGCAACCGACCCCACCAAGTGTGCCCCCTCCCCACCCCCCGCTACTGCTCCTGTCGTCACGCTGGCACGACGTGAGTCCCAGACGGCCCATCGCATTTGCGTGGTGGTTGCTTCTTCAGTCGACATCCCTTCTTTGCCTCCCCCCCCTCTCCTTACCCACCTCACTGTCTCCGCCCAAGACTGGGGGCATGCACACACACACACACACACACAGAGAGGCCGCCACAGTTCCAGTCGTGGCCGGCGGTTGTCGCTGTGGTCGTGTGTGTGTATGCGTGTGTGTGTGTGTATGCGTGTGTGTGTGTGTATGCGTGTGTGTGTGTGTGTGTGTGTGTGTGTGTGTGTGTGTGTGTGTGTGTGTGTGTGTGTGTGTGTGGTTGCTGCCGACGCTTGCACCTCTTCTACTCTGGGGCAGGTAGTG
>JAIVFJ010000504.1:0-30624 GCA_025765615.1 Zopfochytrium polystomum
GGATCGAAGTCCGGCGGAAAGTACTTGTTGAGGACCTTGCGCTCAGACATTTCCGGGTGCAAGGCGAGCTGGGTAAGTGATCTGCTTAAAGCTTCCGCTAGGCTGTGGTATGCCGTTCCTTCGTCAAAGAAGGACTAATCAAGCTGAAGCTCAGCGAGGCGGAATGTGATATTCCCGATTAAGTTTGTGATCGTTCAGGGTGGACGCCTGTTCCTGTTAGTGCGAAATGGCTGAGGGGTGCGTGTGTATGAGTGTGTGTGTGTGTGTGTGTGTGTGTGTGTGTGTGTGTGTGTGTGTGTATAGGATGTATGTATGCACGAATGCAGGTTTTAAAGGCGGCCGGCTTACGCTGCTGGCTGCGAGATCAGGCTCGACTGCGGACTTGTCAGAGTCACTGTAAGATTTGTTGCTGTGGTCTGTGCCACTCCACGGTCCTTATCCCTCACTAACTCTCTCTCAATCTATTCGACTCTTACTCTGCTCCGCTTCTCTTTGAAACTGCTCCTGAAGGGTAGAGGGTGGCAAGAATTTTTATTTCACTTCATCATGAGGTAAAAAACTACAGGCACCACTGCGAACCACAAGTTTCAAGCAAACTCTCAATCGAAAAACGGAAAATTTCAGTTCGGCTCACATGTAAAATCCTACTCTCTTCAGAACCCATGGTTCACGTTTCGCATGAGTTCATAAAAGAACCCTGACGAAGCCACTACATCGATAGCAATAGCATTTTCGTCAACTGTGTGCACTCCGCGCGAAGCACGAGAGCGGAGAGGCGAAAACCGCAGAATGTGGGGGCTCAGCCCGTGATAGTATCTCGTGTCTGTTTGTTGAAAACAAGATTGTTATTCAACAGACACCCGTCGCGAGTAGAGGTACCTGTGTTGCCGGTCGGAGAAGAGGGTGACACGATGAGCTTTTCATCATTTCTACGCAAGGCGTGCAGTGCCGTTCCCGCGACAATCTTGAACGGGGCTCCGTCCACCGGGGTGCGCGGAGAAGGGTTCATCGCCTCCTTCTCCGATTGCAGGTGGATCGCCCCATAGCTTGGAGCCCCTGATGCGATGGGCTGCAAGTTCCGCTCTTCTCCAGTCGAAGTGACTTGCGTCAACGTCATATTAAATTTCTTCGCAACGAATTTGGAAAGTCGGAACAATCGTTCTTCGGTTTCTGCAACACCTGAGTCCGCTGCAATCCGGTAATTGACAAGAGTTGTGGCAAGTTCAGGAAGGGCATTGACCTGTGTTGCAAAGCATCAATCTCGACGTTGAACTACTGCAGAGTGTGTACCTTAACACCACCAGAAATAATATCAACAGCCTGAGTAGTCGAAATAACTGCTTTGTAAACAGGGTATTTTGCAAGCCTGTTGGCTAGCGCCCGCTTTGCAATTCGCTTCTTTGCCCCTGTTGTACTGTCAACCTTTAAAATAGCAGCTCTCAAATCATCGTCCATCGATGGTCCGTGGGAAGCTGCACACCGGAGTTCTCCCAGAAGGGGAGATTCGTTGCTATCAGTGCCAAGTGATAGAGGAAATGGATGCGCCTCCATGTGGACAATGAGCTCAGCCAGTATTCCAATGCCAGTGTGCTCTGGAGGGACAGAGGAATGCCCACCCGGCGTTGATACAGAAAACTGAACGTTGAGGTAACCTTTTTCGGATGTGGCCAAGTACGCAAAAGTTGCGCCGAAAGCCTCCTCCAATCCCGTGCCTTCATCCAAAACAAACTCCACGCCGTTGGTACCGTACAGCGACTCAATATGTTTTGCGATTGTTGCGGCCCCTTGCGTTCCTGAAATCTCCTCATCGAAACCAAAAGCAAAAATTATGGTCCTTCGAGGTTGAAATCCATTCACTGCCAAGTTTTCGGCAGCCTCAAGGCTGGGTAGGGCAACGTAAATTCACCAATGAATAACACGATAATGCACATACATGGCTGTAACTTGAGCCTTGCAATCCGAGCTTCCGCGGCCCCAAATACGACCGTCGGCAATGACTCCCCTTGTAAAGCAATTAGCCAACGGTTCCGTCACATTTGATTAGCGCTCTTACTCGAACGGAGGGTATGTCCATCGGCTCAGGGTATCAGCAGGGACGGGGACTGTGTCTTGATGAGCAGCAAACATCACCGGTTTGAGCGAAGAGTCAGTGCCTTTCCACGTGTAAACAAGGCCGTAACGGTTGATAATGTCAAGGGAGAGTTTGGAGTGCCTGTGGTTTTGTTAAACGAGCGAATTCATGGAGAACGTTTACTGAGAAACTCACACTGTAGGCCAGGTTGATTTCAAGTATGACCTTAGTTCGTACAGTCCAAGTCGTCGCGGATCATCTGGCAGTGGTTCCTCAACGGGTTGACCCTTCATATCGTCGAAGGACACTGTTTTGATGCGGACCATTCCGCTCAGCTTCTCAGCAACGGTCTGAGTAAAAGAGGTGTTGGCGAGGTTGTAATAGGTTGCAAAAACGCGGTCCAGCGCGGCATCGCTTGGCGGGACCAGAGGAAGCTCTTGCTGGCAAGAAGAAAGAGGTGCTGCCTCGTCATGTGGCACAGGCGGATTTGGACGGTCCGCGGACGCATTGCTCTCCTCCTTGGAGACGGCTTCTGGGAGGACTCCTGTCCCGATGGTCCTCTTGATCCAAAGACCGGCAAGTACTACGCGGATGAGTAAAAGAGACAAGACCAGTGCGAGGCCTCTAGTGAAAGCGCCCCGTACTCTTCGCCTCTCGGTGCCGTTGGGATCCATCTGCGCGCGCTTTGCACTAATCTCATCGAAGGCGTCGACAAAGACCATTTCGCGTTTTGAAAGCGCTTTCATTGGGTTGTTCTCCTCTTCCATTTGCCGTTCCTCATCTTTGGGCATGCGGCCTTGCATCATCTTCGATCAAGAAATTCGTTGTGAGACACGCAGAGGGGGATCATTCGATCGGGGTCAGATCAGTCACAAACCTTTAAGGGATCGAAGACCGGCAGGATCTTGTGCGCAGACGTTGCTGGGTGCGAGGCAAGCTGGAAAGGTAGCTGGGAGCGGAGAGCAGAGAGCGTGGAGTGCGTGGAAGGCCGGCCAAGAAAAGATTGGATTCGGATTTTGCTGTTGCCCCGAGGTTTGGAAGTTTCGGCCCGACTTCAAATTTCGCCACCTCATATTAAAAATAAATATTGTGGGTTTCACCAAAAATTTCCAGCGAAAGGGAGAGGTGGCTGGGCTGAAAAATCAGCGCAGACAACCAGCGCATAGGCTTGTCAAACCAGACGCCAACTGCAGTTCACGATCAGCACACCGTCCCAACTATCCCCTCAGCATTCACGGGTTGGTCCGCTCACCGACAGTTGCGCGCATCTCCCAGTGCCTCGCCCTTCGTCCCCGCCACCTCCCCTGCTAGTCGTGCTCTTTCACAAGTCACTCCGCCAGATTCCTTTCCTGCTCCGCTGGCTACTAAGCTTCTGATCGCCCCGCATCGACATGTCGATTTTGTTGCACTCTGTTCGTCAAAAGCAAGCTTCCAATGACACAAAATACCATTGTCTGTATGGGTACTACTTTAAAGGCTTTTCAACGTCCAAACTAGCGGAAATCTATGGAAAGAATCGGAAAACAATTAAAAACTGGGTAAATAGATATGAAGAAACAGGATCCGTTGGCCGAAAGAAGGACAAGGATGCCAACTTCCGAAAGTTCAACGTCAAAATGCGGAAATGGCTCGTGAATCTTTACTTAAATGAGCCAACTTTATTTTTGGATGAGGCAGCAAAGCGATTTGAGGCGAAGTACAATGAACGCGTCAGTGTTTCTACTGTCTGTCGGATTCTCCGTGAGGCCAAAATGACTTGGAAAGTCCTGGAGCGTCGTGCTATACAGGTCAACTATGAAGATGTGTCACGCTTTTGTGCAGAACTTTTAGACTTCCCTTGGCTTCTTCACAATCTCGTTTTCCTGGATGAGTGTGGTTTTGACAACCGGGATATGTTGCGAAGTCATGGCTATGGAGTGAAAGGACAGAAACTTGTTTATCGTGGAGAATTCAATCGGAAACCTCGAGTTTCTATTCTATGTTTTGTTGGATTGGATGGAGTGCTGGATTGCTGTATGTCTCAGGGAACCTTCACACGACAACGATTCTTAGAGTGCCTTTGTGATGTTGCTACAAACAACAAGAACGTTTTTCAGCACCCTGGCCGCAACTCAGTCTGGATCATGGATGGGGCTGCTATCCATTGCCATCCAAACGTAACACATTATCTTCGAAGCCTTGGAATTTTACCTATCTTTCTTCCAGCGTATTGCCCGTTTTTCAACCCTATCGAGGTGCTTTTTGGACTGATGAAGAAGAAATTTAAGCGAATCCATGTAGAAAATTCTGTAGAGGATAGCAAAATCCTTGTTGCAAGTATTGTCTCGGAATTTAGGAACTATTGCATGCGAGCAATCTTTCGGAAGTGCGGATATGTGCAAAACGGAGTGTTTGATCCTAGTCGTGGGCTAAACCAAAATCTTACTCATCTCGGATTTGATCAGGACATTGGCGTAGAAAGTGATGAAGAGAGCATGGAATAAATTTTTTTAACAACGACGGCTTTGCGCTTTTATTGTTTCTTCTTCACATAATATGATCAACGTCCTCCTGATCTTCTGTTTCCAGTCGTATACTTCTTTGGTGCTCTCCTTCAGTCGGATTCAAAGCCGTCGAGAATGCACGAAGAAGTTTTCCGGAGTGTGAGGCAGTTTCATCAACTGCTGCAAGATCTGCCTCAATCAGGTCGAATTCAGAAGCTATTTCTTGTTCAAAATGCTTCAGTCGCTCCTCTATTCTGCGGCGAGTGCTGTGTACACGATCACGAATCCTACGAATATCCGATTGATTCTTTTCATTCACAGTTGAGGCGATTGAAACTTTCGCAGATGTAGCTTTCACAGCATTCTCTGGTGTCTTGAACAAGCCAACAAGATTGGGAGGAGGAGGTCTTTTGATCGCAATCTCTTGCTCTGGAAGAGATAATTTCGCGATATCACTAGCCCATAGATCCCAGACAAAGTCTGGTGCATAAATACGTATTTGATGTTCCTTTTGCAGTTTCTCTTTCAGCTTCCGGACATGCCTATTACTTGGTGCTCCTGTTCGATTCATTTCAAATGAAGTGAGGAGCACAGATTCCACTGCTTCGTATATTCCCTTGGATGAAACTGCTTGTGAGTAGATTGCAACGACTACTTTGACTGTTTTCCCATTCCATCCTTGGAGAATATCGTCGGTTATGTCAGCTAGTGCAACTGCTTTGCGCCTTCCAACCGTTTCCGTGAACATTACGAATCGACCAAGGTCGTTTTTGGATGGCTCCAAGTTTTACTCCAAGAGACACGGTTTGCAAATGGATTTGTCCGCTTCTTTCTACCAGTCGAAGTGGAACTCTCCACTATCAATTCTCCTGTATTTGGAGCTAAACTCACAACTACTTCTCGTTTTAGATAGTTTTTGACCTTCCTCCAGACAAAACTTATAAAGTCCGCCACTGAAGAGCAAGAGCAGTTGTATGTTTCTCCCACTGCTCCTCTTGACTGCCCCGAAAAGTTTCGGTAACTACAGTCCAATTTGATTTTGAATGCATGCTCATTTCGCTCACTGCTGGACGGAGAACTTGGACTAGCAGATTTACTGAAATTGTCGCTAGACTGACTAGAAACTTCCTCTCTCTCGAGAGCTTGTCGCTTGAAAACAGCATCGTTCTCTTTTTAACAATCTGGTCGTAAGTACATAATCGAAACGTGGAACAACCGACCTTCACTGTTCAACCTTCCTTTTCCCTTTGTTGCCATCCTTGAGTTATGCAAAACCCGCAAGCAAGCTATGCAGAGATTCCCGACACCATGACCTTCGGCTCGCGGTTCAGGAAGGGGAAGCCCTTCCAATCCTATGCGGTCAGGAGTAGGACACCAGGAATGTAGGCAGGCTCCGCAACTAGGACACGCGTGATCCATGGTGATTGGTGATTTGATGTCACAATCAACACAACTGGACATGCCAGCCGTTGACGAAGATGCCATTAAGGAAGACTCCATTCTTGTGCAGCTGAAGCGACAAGGCCACCGTGTGGTTGGATCTGGCAGAATGCAACGAAGCTTGAGTTCGTTGTATACTCCTTAGATGTGCGCCAAAGAGAGCTCTAATTACTCAACCAATGGTAAGTTGTTGGTAAGGTTGCGAAGCATAGAGCGCCATGGAGCTCTTGTCACCCAGCAAAGACTCCTCATCCTGACCTTATGCAAGCCTCGGAATTGGTCGGGAAACGTGACGAGCTTTATTGTAGCGCTCATCATCTTATACCAACGGATACGACAAGAACGAGGCACAAGAACGAGGCACAAGAATGAGGCACAAGAATGAGGCGCAAACGTGAAACATTAAGCACGCCACTGCTCCTCTCTGTTCCCACGCTTCCCGTTGCCTAATTCGAATCAGACCAACCAGCGAAGAGCGAACCCCTCCCACTTCTTTTCTTTGCACGGAATGCACTCATAAACACTGAAGGTCTCATGTAATTGCTGAGACAGTCGGACACAAGGTCCATTGGCGAATCAGCATTCGGCACGTCCGACCCTCCAACCATCAATCGCCACGTAGGAAAACCTCGTTGCCAGCGGGGTACTGATGCTGCCGTTGCAGGCGACGAAAATGACGTTCAGCTGCAGCCGTCACCTGCACCGACCATGACGACAAGGGTGGGGTGTCGATCTCGACGTGGATACCAACTGACGGTGTATCTGCACGCCTTCTGCGCTGCTTAGCACGCCGCGCCGCCAGCACAGACAGGAACGGCTGTCCACAGCGAGCGTTGGGTGGACGGTGAACGGTGGCAGCTGTGATGCCCCTCACGATCGTATGGTGGTAGTCCACACGTCCTGACGTCGGCCTCGCCGTCGGCTGTCTTGTCGTTCTTCACGATCACGAATCTGAGGACGGTCTGCTGTCCGTCCTCCTGTGTCCGCAAAGATTAGGGGTTTTTTGTGGCTGGGCGAGGGAGCTCATCTGATTGGGCGCTGATTCTTGCGCTGGAAATCGTGCGCGCGCGCACGAAAAAGGGGAGGGGAAATTTTTTCTGGCGCACACAATATTGCGCGACAACAGCGAGCGCAGCGCCCGAGCCTCCCGAACGGCCTCAGGGGAAAAGCGTCCTGTCCAAGGAACCCGATACTGGCGAGGCTCAACCTTTTTGGCCGCAAAGGCAACCAAGGGCACCACCGACATGAGCACGACTCCTCCTCCCCAGGCCACAAACGCGATGATGGAGATTTCAACGACGACGGCGACGACGGAATGGAAAAAAGAGTAACAATGACCGCGCGACCAAACAGGAGGCGCCGGAAGCTTCTACCCTCGCCACCATCGCCACCGTAAACGAAGACCGTTGTTCTGTTCTCGCTGGCGTCGAAATGCGGCAGCGCTGGTGAAGTCGTCGCAGGCCCCCCCCTCCCAGCAAGCGCCCTCGATTTCCCTAACCCGCCGCGCTGCAGATATCCAAATCCAGATCATGCATTGCGTGTCGCCAGAGCAGCTGGCACGCCTCGCGGCCCTGTCCAGGGCACTGCACGCGGTCTGTTCCTCCGCCCTCCTCCACGCCGGCCTGCCCCGGACCTTCCATGCCATTCGGACCGACCCCTCGCGCTGCGTTCCTCCTCGCGTGGGACGTGGGCTGCCAGCGCTGCGGACGATCGCGCATCCACAAGGTCGTGTGGCCGATGCGGATCCGCGCATGCGAAGACTGCATCACGGCGGCCACCGTCCGGTCGTACGAGGCCAAGGCGTCTCAGTCCTGGCGGACAGGCTGCCGCGGATGCTCGTGACGGGGTACAACCGCCGCCGGCGGGAGCAGGTGTATTACGGGCTGCTGCGCGAAGATGACCTGGAGCGGTGGAGTGCTGAGCTGGAGTCGTGCAGCCGTCCGACGAAAGCGATGATGGCCGCTTTGAGCGAGCAACGAGACGCGCTGGATACGATTAGAGATAGGTTTGGCTGGCTTGCGGAAGACGCGCCGCGGCCGCGGGTGACACCTGCAGAGAAACAGGCGGGTTTGAGGGACGCTGAACGGCAGTTCCGTGCGCTTTGGCCACCGGAAGTCGCGGATCATCTCGCCGGAGGAGGTGCTTCCAATAAGCTGCGCCACGACGTTTCGAGTTTGGCGTGTTGAGGAGTTCCTCCTCCCTGTTCCTCCATGCTTTTGGTTGAAGTTGATTGTTAGGTCACGTTTACCTGGCTGTCTTGCCTCAAGCCCAGAGTGCAAAAGGGGCGAGGGCAACAAAGGGAAAATCACCACGAAAAAAATAAGTCTCATAGCCCATACTCCCCTCCTTCTCGAACTACCAGCACTACAAAGAGTGAGTAGGAGGCTTCCCCCACCTTCCTTCACAACATGGCGTGGCGGCCGACTCTGCACCATGTGCGGCGCGCGGTCGCCAACGCGACTGCATCGGTTCGCGCGGCCGTCTAATTCAGTCCAAGGCTGTTCTTGGTCATAATCTATTGTTTTGCACGGTTTGGCTCTCTCGTTTACCTAGTCTACATTGCATAATATTTTTGCAGCTTCAACTGTCTTTCCCTGCAGAGTATCTCCAATTTTCGTTTTTTTTTTCTTTTTCGCAGTCAACATTTGCAGAGTATTTGCAGTGCGTTACGGTACAATCCGACGAATAATTGGTATTCCCGCTTGCCAAAGTTCTTCACAAGTCGCTTTTCACCTGAAGCCACGGCTGGCTAGTTAGCCTGCTGAAGAAGAATCATTTTTTTCAGCACCTTCGCACGGGCAAGTATCTGCAAAAGTCTGTCGTCAAGTGAGTCCAATCATTTCAAATGGTAGACACCTGTTTGTTCTCTCAAGCGAAAAGAGAAGTCTCTTGTGTCGCTTTACGAATGTTGAGTATGTGCTCTTTGAGGTTTAGCCAGATGATTCTCCAAGGTTTTGTTTGATTTCAATATTAGGATTGCTTACGCTCCACTGACACACTATTCCCCATTTGCAAGATGCGACTCGCCCATGATCAATCTGCAGTTGGCTATTTGCGTCAAACTTCAATCACGAACCCCACGGGAGGAATTTTCTCAACAGTATTTTCGGAATGCCTGGCGTCGTCTTGGCTGGATCAGCGCTGCGCGCTGCCGCGCGATCACCAGACGCCGCCCACACCCCTCGGCGGGGGAAAGCACGGTCGCGTGTAGGCCCGCTGCGGCACCAACGACCCAGTTGCAACGGTCGCCGCCGAATGTACCAACCGGACCAACCAAGTTGCGCGCTGCGCTTATCATATAGTATATATGTAGTTTGAAAGTATTCCAGCATGGGCGTATGGCAAAATGGTTATCGCGCTTGACTACGAATCAAGAGATTCCAGGTTCGACCCCTGGTACGCTCGCTTTTGCACATCCACAATTTTCTGATTTCCGTTGATCTTCTGGGCGAACTTTTGTCGGCGCTGGAGGAACTGCTTAGAGGTCAAGCGCCTGGCGTAGTGCTCACAGATCGCGAACTGGCCCTCATGAACGCGGTAAACGTTGTTTTCTTGATTCTCGCCATCTTGGCACATAAACAAAAACGTACTCGCAAACGTGAAGACCATATTTACTGGTGAGGGTGCAGAAGGAAATTTGGCAACATGGAGACTTGCGCGTCAAGGGAAATCATGCAGTCGTACAGAAAGACCTCGAAAAACGACCTTCTTAGCGCGTTTCTGTGCATTCAGTGATACCTCAAGCATCAAGAGGAGCGCGAGCGAGACTTAAGGGCAAAGAATTGGTCCAGCAGACCCTACCGCTTTCTGCACCCGTATCTTGAGCCGGTCTAACTCTCGCACTATGCACTCGGTGCTGTTCTGCAGCAGCTCGAGCTTGCGACCCAAGAAGGCTTCAACTCTGTTTGCAAGGGCCGCTTCAGGTCTTCTCTCGGGCTTCCCTCCGCGCATGATATTGCGTCGGCTCTGAGAGGTTTGAGAACGATTTCTGCCGAAGTCGTGCACCCTCGCTGGCACGTCTCTATTGCAGCTGGACCAGCTCAAACGTGGATGTGCAGCTCGCTGCTGTTATGGCAGCAGCAATTGAACTGCCGGTTTCGAAAAGCATCGTCTGATTGAACAGTCGACTTCACGCGTGAGAAGCTGGAAAAAGAGAGATGGTGATGAGCGAATAGGCGGTGAGGAACGGAGAAAAGGGAAAAGAGAGCATTACGTTCCGCTTCATGCTTCTCTGCACGAGCCAGTCCCTGGTAATGTAATGCTCTTCGAAAATGGAGGTTTGAATGTGCGTGTGTGTTAGCACGAGAAGAGTAAGCCGGCGAGAGTAAGCCGGCCCCCATCCCCCCCTCCCCTCCCAAAAGCGAAGTGAGAGAAGCGCTATTTTCGCAACCTCAAGCTCGTACTAGAGCGACTCTGTCCTTTAAACGATAGGATCTGCAAAGTCTCCTGCTTTCCTCTTAATAGATCGACCGATGTGGTTGAGCGCTCGCCGAGAGCTGCCCTCACCCACTGGGTGGTGTTGACCGACCCCACCGCCTTGCGGAGATCCACGAGGTTATCAAGAAAGCTCCGGATCGACTCCATCTCGTCGTCTGTGCTTGCAATGGCGCGGGAAGACGAGGATTCGTTCGGGAGTACGGTCAATGGGGAATCCGCAGTAAATGTAATGTGTGGGACGCATCAAACGGGATGGAGAGCAATCACAGTTGTCCAGCTCCGAAAGCGAAAGGGGGGAGGGTAGGGAAGGAGGGAGGGAGAAGATGGAGGAAGGCACCTATTTTCGCCACCAAAACCACCGTGGCTGGGGACCACTCGACCTGAGCTGCAGCCTCGGCAGGCTCTGCAGCCGCGACTAGGACTCGAGCTAGCGAAAAGAGTGAGGAAATGCGCAGTGAGGAACGGAGAAAAGATGAAAGCGAGCATTACGTTCCGATCTTTCCAGACCTTCATGTTCCTCCGCACAAGCGAGTCGAAGGCTTGGAACTGCTCCTGTAGAGGTGGAGGTTTCAATGTGCGCGAGTGTTTGTACGATGAGAGTGAGCAAGGGTTTCCCTGCGCTGCACCCCTCTCCTGCACCGGCCTTGACAGCAAGTTCACCTACCTCAACTTCCTTTGGAAGGGACTCGACTCTTTTCGTAAGGTGATCGACGACCTGCACTTCTTGCTGTGAGGAATCGGCCGATGTCGTGTAGTCGGTCCTTGAAACAAACTTAATCCACTCTTTGATGTGAACCCCGAGCGACCGCGTTGAAGCGTGCTCCTCCAGCGAGGCGTCGAAAGACTTACCTGCGGATTGGGTCTGATACTCTGTGCGCGTTGCGCGACAGGAAAATGTGAGCTTCTTTTAGTGGTACAGTTCAGCGGAAAATCAGGCAGTTGGATACTGAAGACTCTTTCAAATGCGAGTGAAAGGAAACGCAGTCTTGACCCGGAGACTCGGAAGACCGACTCGGAGGAGGGTGGGAGGGCGGCTCGGAGGGGGCGACCGACAGACCCTGACCTCTCTCCACAACCACCACCGTGCAGCCCAGCAACAAGGTGAGCAAAGGGCTGCTTATCACACAGACAGACAGACCGCGCACGGTCGATCGGGTGGACGCGAAAAAGCCCGGGTTGAACGCCGAGTCACGCTCCTCAAGCGCTCACCCCAACTGACGGCTCATACTGCTTCTAGTGGAAAGGGGAGAAGCGCTGGCGGGGCAGCTGGAACACTCTCTTCAACCGCAACTAACACATTGAACATGCAAAAACTGCACCAAAGTTGTTGAGAACTGCATTCCACTTCTTCGATGGATGGAAAATCGAACGGCTTCTTAAGTTACTGCAGCTCCATAGTTGCATCTGATGATTCTGGTAAGCAGAAGTGTTGTGTACCGATCACCACAACTTTCCCCCCCTCAAATTCTGGTAGCCGTCTTTGTCCAGGAGGAGCACCACTTCCACAGCGGCGTGCCCAGCTGCTTATTCGTGGACTTCCAAGTTCCGGCCGCCTCAATAGTGTTTCCGAGGAAGTCCTTGGACCAGGAATTTTCCCAACGCTCTGACTGACCTGGGGCGGGAGGCTCGATGTCTGGAAATGGGAGACTAAAGAATTGGAGAAGAAAAAAAACTAAAAGCATTGCCGTCTGGTAGGCGTCTTGTGTGCTTTTTTTTTCCCCACGTTTGGAAGCGCCTCACTTCCACAGTTTCACGGTAAACTTCTTCCCCTCCTGCGCACCGCGCTTCGCCGACTGCGCGGGAGGTTCTGCACCCACGTCGCTGCCACCAACCGCCGGCCAGGCGCCCGACCTTTGCGGCGGGTAAAACTGCGGTATCGCCTGCTGCTGCTGTTGCTGCTGCACCTGGTACGGCCACTGACGAGGCTGCGGGTCCTGCGGCGGTTGCTGCTGCTGCTGCTGGTGGTGGTGGAACTCGAGTCTCGCGCGCAGGGCGGCGGAGGCGGGGTCCTCTGGGTGGAAGGGCGGCAGCGGGGTCGGGTGCTGGAGATACGGCTGAGGAGCAAGCGGTGGGTGTAGCTGGTGCTGCTGCTGCTGCTGCGGGTGTTGCGCGGGGAACTGGGGAGGCGCTGCTGAGCGCTGCTGGCTGTTGGCGGGGTGAAAATACTGCGGGTTGACCGCGACGGTGGCGGCGGCGGGGTGGTAATGAGGCTCCGGCGGGGCGCGTGGTGGAGGGAAGGGTGCTTGCGTGTGCGGGTGGTTCGGCGGTAGCTGGGGCTGGTACGGTTGTTGTTGGTGTGAGTGCTGTTGCTGGTCCATGTGCCCTTGCCGCGGCTGCTGCTGCTGCGGCTGCGGCTGTTGCGGCGGCTGTTGCTGCTGCGGCGGTGGCGGAGCGAAGAAGGGCGCGGCGAAGGTTGCCGGGGTCGCGGCCCGGGCGCGCGAATCCATCAGCGGCGGCGCCTGCCACTGCGCTGGCTGCGGCGCGCAGGAACTGCTCGAGTGCGGTTGGCCAGGCGGTTGCGGCGGCGGTTGTTGTTGATACGGTGCGTGCACTTGTTGGGGCGAAGACGGGTAAGGGTGCGCCTGATGCCAGTGGAGCTGCTCGGATTGCTCCGGCTGCTGCTGCCACGATTGGTGCGGAAAAGGGTAGGACTGCTTTCGGGCGACCGGTTCCTTGGCAAAGGCTGGGGGCGGCATCACCCTCGGATCGGCTTCGAACACCGTCGCGTGGAGGCGCGGGACGGGCTCCGAGTATTGCCGTGTCATCATCACCGGCATCTGCGGAAGGGAGCTCTTGTGCTTCAACCGCGTCCATTCGAGTTCTAGCTGCTGCCGTTGCTGTTTCAGAGTCTTCTGTGTGGGAGGAGACGCCGGGCTTGGGAAGTACGGCTCTGCAGGCTGCGTCGGTGCGAACAGGTTTTGTATGTTCTGTTGGGCGTCGAACTGTCCCTGAGCGGGAGCGGCAGGAGCTGGGAGGGCCGGCGTAGGGGCTACGGCTTGACGATGACCAGGTAGTTTTTCCAACACTGGAATTGGCACCGCTATCTCCCGAGCCGGTGCGGTGTCCTTTGGTGCGTTCGGTCGCTGCTCGCGCTCCCGCAGCTGCAGTTGCAGCTGCTGCTGTTGCTGCGTTGCACCCATCTCCGCCTCGGCCAACCGCTTCGCTTGCTTCGCAGCCTTCCTAGCCTCCTTCAGAGCGGCGCGCTCGCGCTCGTCCTCCTGTTCCTGCAACGACTGACCGTAGCTTTCAATTCCCGACATGAACATCGCCGCACGCCAGCTCGCCCCCGCCTTTGGCTTCTTCTGGGGCTTCTTTTTAGGCTTTGGCTTCAACAGCGTCGGCGACACGTCGCGGGAGCGCGCCGACGACCGGTGGTGCTGGTCGTGCCGGTCGTGCCGGTCGTGTTCGCGGTGCGACGATGATGACGGGCGGCGGCCCGGCGGGAACATTGGCGACGGTGGCTCGGCGGACGTCGGCGTCACGGTGGGTACAAACGTGGAGAAGGCCGAGTAGGAAATAACGTCGGTGGAAATCGTTGGAGTCGCCGTGGCACCGGAGCCGCGGCGAGACGAGGCGGCGCTGCTCAGCACGCTGACTACCGGAAGGATGATGGGGTGCGCAGGGGCGTGAACCGTGGATTCTGGTGCATGCGGATTGTGGGGAAGAACTCGCGTTTCAGAGGTACTTTCTGGCGTGTCGGGTAGTGTGCCTTTCATGTTTTCATGCGCTTGGGCTGGAGAAGAACCGCGCGGAAGAGAAGCAAAGTCCGGGTCAGAGTTGTTGCCAAGAGCAGTGATGGTTGGCGGTGAATTCCTCCTGGCGGCGTTGGCAAGGGCCAAAAACAGCTGCTCCGGCGTGGGTGCCTCCTGGAGCGACTGGGGCGGCGGAGCTGCCGTGGCGCTGTTACCGTCGGTTGAGGGGCGACGGCGAGAGTTGTTTCTTGAACCGATGTCGGCAATGCTGTTGCGGGACGAGCGCCGAGCCGTTATGACTGGAAGAGTAGTAGTGTTGCCATCAAAGTCGCTGCCCGTTTCGGTCCGGAGCTCTTGGTGCTTCCGTCGGCGTTGCGGCAGAGGCGGCGGTGGGGGCATGACAGGAAGAAAGTCGTCGTCCTCGTCGACTGGTAAGGCCGACATGAGGAAGGTGGCCGAGGCCTTTTGACGGGTAAGGATTCCCATTATCTGGCCGAGCGAACCGCGAGAGGGCGGGCCGTGGGCAGTGAGTGTGGCGAGTCGCGGTGGCTGGCTGGCTGGCTTGGTGGCTGGGCTGCTGCTGCCTGCCGGTTGGGCTTTTTTTTTTTTTTGAGACAGACAGCAAGAAAGAGAGAGTGAGAGAGAGAGAGACAGACAGAGAGCGGGAAGAGAAATTTCCGCTGTGGAGCAAAATGGGTTCAGCAAACAGGTTCAAAATGGACACGCCCGATTGATTCAAACTGGTCCAGAAGAGGAAAAAGAACCGGGGCCACCCACCACCAATCAGAACCGCCCACTATCCTGTGGTCGTCATTCATTGCCCGTTCTTGATTATTGAAAACCCACGGTTGACCGCGCAGAAGCTCCCATAAACCACCAATGCCGCACCTGGATGCTCGGTAATTCTGGGCTAATGGGTGCAGACAGTTTATTAATCATCATGCTCATTTGCGCAGACAAGTTCCCCCCCCACCACAACCCACGCTCCGTCTCGGCATTGTTGCCACCAGCCCAGCCCTCCCCGCCGCTGTCGCTGGGCCCACACTTGTGCAGTAGGAGTAGGGATGGACGCTGTAATGATCAACGGGGAAAGCACATGAGACTAGACACAGAAACGAAAAATTGGCTTGCCACTAGTCGCTGGGTGTGTGGTAGAGAATCGAGAAGGGACGCTTATTGTGCGAAGAGTAAAACAGCCCTCGAGCGGCGGCACCGGGCGTGTCGCCTGGTCGCCGCCGCTGCCCCCCGCGTCACTGCGCTGGTGTCAGAGCTGTCGACGCCGCCGCTCCACGCGCTCGCCCCAATCGTGATCCTCCGGAGCCACGGGAAGCTTGCCCGCGACGGCGGCGGCGCGAAGAGGGCCGGAACCGCGCTGGGAAACGAGTCCGCGTTGGCATCCCATTCGCATCTCGCTCAAAACCCGTTCACCGCTCTGCCCGCTGGAAACTGGCAGGGACCTGGTCGAGACGGAACCAGAAACGACCCACGACAACCCGGCAGATACCGGGTTGTCTGGCTGAAATTTGTGTGTGGGCGAACCCGACCTTGCAAGCGAGAGAGGAAACACAATGTCACAAGCCATCCACGAGAGACCGAGACAAGCGCAAAAGATACTTCCCCCCAACTTAGACGAAATCATCTGATACGCACACACTATTTCATCGTTGTAAACACAAACGAAACTGTTCGATAATCTATGTACAACACAGCGGAGCTAACATTCAGTCTTCCTCCTCACCGTCGACGTCACGGATTGCTGCCGTTCTCACGTCCTTTGACGTGGTCTTTATTTCCAGCCCAGACTCTCGCCACCACTGCAGAACGTGCGGTTTGCCTCTGGCGCCGTCAAAGGCGCGCGCCGAGTACCGCATCGGAAGCCCGCTTTCTTTCATCCACCAGTCCAGGACAGATATATGCCCCCTCTGGCTCGCAATATCCACGGCGCAGTTCGAGTACTGCAGTCGATGCGGGAGGACCGGGGCGCTGCGTCCGTTTCGCCCCTTGCGGTCCCCAGTGCCAAAAGCTCCCAACCGCGCCGGAAGCTGGGTCCACCAGCGGAGTGCTTCAACCTGGCCACTGGCGCTTGCGTCATCGAGGATGAACCGGTTGAAGCGGAGCTTGAGGCCGCTGTCGGCCCACCACTGGAGAACATCGATGCGGCCCGCCTTGGTGGCATCGTCCATTGCGTCTGGCGAGTACTTGAGCTGGAGGCGGCCACGGTGGCGCAGCCACCAGTCGAGAACTGCGAGGTGGCCGTTGCGGCTTGCGAGGTCCATGGCACGCGTCGAGTGCAGAACCTTGATCTTATTTTGGTGATTCAACCACTCGAGGACGCCAAACTGGCCGTCGGCGCTGGCGCAGTCGATGAGGAGGTTGTCGTACATTAGTTCGAATCCGCTGTCGACCCACCACTGGAGAACGACGACCTGGCCGGCCCTGGCGGCGAAGTCGATCGCACCCGCCGTGTACTTGAAAGTCAAACCGCTACTTTTCCACCAGTCGAGCACTTCAATGTGACCATTCTTGCTCGCTCCGTCGACAGCGGCTTCGGAGTACTTGATCTGGCAGTCTTTTTCCATCGTCCAGCTCAGAACCGCGACGTGCCCGTTTGCGCTCGGCCCGTCAAGGTCAATCGCACCCAGTACGTGCTTCTTGAGGAAGCACGCGGAATCGTTTTGTGTTTCTGGCCAATGGTCCATCCACCACTGAAGCACGTCAACATGTCCCGCTTCGGCTGCATTCGCCACAGCACAGGGAGGATGACAAAATCGTAAGAGGCTTGCTCTGGAATGGTCCAACCACCATTGAAGCACAGCAACATGGCCGCTCCTGCTCGCAATATCCATTGGTCTCGGCGGGTTCCGGGTGTAGTCCTCGAACATGTAAGGCCCCAGCTCGCAGTCCCTCCACCACTGCAACACGTTGATGTCTCCATTGCGGCTGGCGGCAACGACCGAATCGACGGAAAACGGAAACGAGAAGGACCATCGGGCGCGGGAATTCGGCTCGGGCAGCGGCGCTGACGCTCCTGAATCCAACCTGCGGCGGTGCACGAGCAGCATCTCGGCAAGGGCGAGGGCGTCGCCCGCTGCGCTTGCAGCGTCGAACGGTTTGCGTCCTTGATCGAGGAGAGCGCCGTACTGCAGAGCGCGCAGGACGTAGCAGAGTGGCAAGGCGGCAGCGATCGCGCGGACCCTCAATAGCGCGACAGATCGTGGCGAGGACCGAGAGGAGGCAAAGGTGGAGCAGCTAACTCCGCTGCAGTTGCATTCATGGCTGCGTCCAGGCGCCGTCACTTGGCAGGTTGCGGGGAGTGGCCGGGCAGAGTTTTGGAGGAACAGTGCCGGCTGGCCGGCTTCGTCCTCTGGGTGGCAAAGGTCAACGACTCAACGAAGCAAGTCATTCATTTTATATTGCCTGGACAACCTTTTTTTGTGTGCGTTGAAATGGAAGTAGTAGATTGCAGCTGAAGGCTGCGAATCTAGCTGCATCAGCTTGCTGCCGCTATATCAGATTCAGGTGGCAGTGATGGAGAATGTACTGTAACAAGATTTAAACGATAGGAGGTCCTAGTGCGGCGAAAGGGCGCACAAACGCGTACATATAAAGGAGTTTGACGTGGCAGGCAAGACGTTCATTTAAGATGGGCAGGATCCGGTGCGTGCCGCTGGGGGCGGGCCAGGACGTCGGCCGCAGCTGCATCCTCCTGACGATCGGCGACAAGAACGTGATGCTCGACTGCGGCCTCCACATGGCATACAACGACGACCGCAAGTGGCCCGACTTCAGCTACCTGTCCAAGTCGGGCAACTTCAACGAAGTGCTCGACTGCATCATCATCTCGCACTTCCACCTGGACCACTGCGGCGCCCTGCCCTACTTCACAGAGGTCTGCGGCTACGACGGCCCCATCTACATGACGCATCCGACACGCGCAATCTGCCCGATCCTCCTGGAAGACATGCGCAAGGTCGTCGTCGACCGCAAGGGCGAGTCCAACTTTTTCACCTCGGACGACATCAGGAACTGCCTGAAAAAAGTCATCCCCGTCAGCCTGCAGGAAACAGTGCAAGTTGACGAGGACCTTGAGATATCGCCATACTACGCGGGGCACGTGCTCGGCGCGGCCATGTTCAAGATCAAGGTGGCGGGACAGACTGTCGTCTACACGGGCGACTACAACATGACACCCGACAGGCACCTCGGGTCCGCCTGGATCGACGCGTGCAAGCCGGATCTGCTGATCACCGAAACGACCTACGCTGTGACGATCCGCGCGTCGAAGCGGTCGCGCGAGCAGGACTTTTTGAAAAAAGTTCACGAGTGCGTCATGGCCGGCGGCAAGGTTCTGATCCCCGTATTTGCGCTGGGCCGAGCGCAGGAGCTGTGCCTCTTGGTCGACGAGTACTGGGAGCGCATGGCGCTGAAGGTGCCGGTCTACTTCTCAGCTGGATTGACAGAGAAGGCCAACCAGTTCTACAGGCTGTTCATTGGCTGGACGAACGAAAAGATCAAGAGCACCTATATGGAGCGAAACATGTTCGACTTTAAGCACATCCAGTCGTTTGAGCGACATGTGGCCGACGAGCCCGGGCCGATGGTTGTCTTTGCCTCACCAGGCATGCTTCACGCCGGGACGTCGTTGGACCTGTTCAAAAAGTGGTGCTACGATCCCAAAAACATGATCATTCTGCCTGGATACTGCGTGCCCGGTACCGTCGGCGCCCGCGTCCTTGCCGGCGAAAAGATTATTGAAACGGAGAAGGGCCAAAAGTATCACGTCAATCTGCAAGTGAAGAACCTCAGCTTCTCTGCGCACGCGGATGCCAAAGGAATCCTGCAACTGATTCAAATGGCACAACCGCGAAATGTGATGCTCGTCCACGGAGAGGCGAGAAAGATGGCCGTGCTAAAGAAGCGGATACAGATGGAGTTTGGCATCCCGTGCTTCGACCCGGGGAATGGCTCAACGGTTACCATCAAAACCGAGGACATGCTGCCAGTCGCTCTGTCCAACTCTGCATTTCAAAGAGTGCTGGATGCAAAGCCCGCACCTGGATGGTCTTTTGAGAAAGTCAAGCCCTTCTCCGGCCTGCTACAGTCAGACGAGAACTTAAACTGTCCTCGACTGCTGGATGCAAAAGAGGTGGAGGAAGAATTGGGCCTGACGCCAGTCCACATCAGGCAACGGTTGCGACGGCCTTTCGATGTGAAGAAGGCGCTGGCAATGGCGACAGACCAGCGGTTTCCTGTAAAGTTTGAAGACGAACGCTACGCCGCAATGACTCTGCTGACCCGTGCATTGGAGCATTTGGCACGGTCCATGGGCTTGCACTTCAACGTCCCCCGCAGATACCTCGAAATTCGCGTTGGCGATGTCTGCGTATTGCTGGCTCCTTCCGGGCCAAGCGTCATTATTCAGTGGCTGCCAGACTCAGAGCAGCTTGCTGCGAGAATTCTCGCTGTCGTCAACTCAACGCTCCAGTGACATCATCACCCGCATTCACTACACTACATTAAATTATAAAGTTTTTGAGTTTGTCATGCCCAGTGCAGATACAAGAAGAAGCTCAGCCGTCTCGCGGCGACAGTCCACCGTCCAGACCAGCGGAACGAGACCAGCCTCAGGCGACGAACAGGGCCCAGCCGCCGCGAATGCCGGTGCGTCGGGCGCCGCATCCAAAGCCGCGGCCGGCGGCCGGAACACCGAGCAGCAAAAGCTCGCGCGGGCCATCATACTCTTTGACTACATCGACCGCGAACAAGCGCGCGAAGCCGCCAGCCGCCGGATCCAGCAGGAGGCGCGGATGTGGGCCGGCCACGCGCGCGTGTCCAGCCGGTCGGCCGACATGGAGCGACGGCGACAGCAGCGCGAGCAGGAGGACGCCGAGCGGCGGTCGGCGGCGGCCGCACGACGACGGGAGGCCCTGGTCGGCATCCACGCTCCCGACATTTTGGTGCGCAGGAGCCGGTCGCCGCCGGCGAGGGCTACCGCGGCGGTCGCAAGGCCGGACGCGGGCGCGGGGTGGGATCGACCGTTGGCGACCTCTGCTTCGGCGTCGCCGCCGCAACCGGCACCGCCGAATCCCATTGCTCGACAATTCAGCGTCGCCGCCCCAAACGTCGAAGTGCGCGCGCCGTCGACGTCCACCGGGCCGCCCGCGCTGCGGCGACAGCTGTCCATCTCGCTCAACCCCGAAAGCCGCGCCGGGAGCGTCAACCCCGCCGGCTCGCTGCCCGACGCGCGCTTCCCCGTCGCCACGGTGCGCTCGTTTTCGGCGTACAGCGCGCGGTCGAACCACAACGACCACGGCAGCGCCGTCGTGCTCCCGCCGGACGCCTCCTCCCTGACGCGGCAAGAGTTCCGGCGCCGCCGCTGGCTCCCTGTTCCCGTCGCCGGAGCCCCCGCGCGCGGGAAGGCGGCCGCTGTTCCGGAGCGCGGCCGTACCGGAAGCAGGCGGCGGAGCAGCATCGCGAACGGCGAATGTGGAGCGCGCCACGCGCGCCGCCGCCGCCGCGGTACGAGGCGGATCCGGAGCTGTTGCGCGAGTCGAACCGGCGGCTGTACAGCGCGATCCGCGCGCTCAAGGATCGGAGGGAGGTGGAGCGGCAGCGCCGGCTGGAGGACAAGAGGAAGAAGGAGAGGAAAGCGGTCAACCCGGCCGTCATGACCGTGTTTCATTCCGAGGCGGCGTTCGCCGACTTTTTCGGCGAGGTACTCGCATCCGATGATGGAAAGCCAAAGAAGAAGCTGGTGAGCTGGGGAGCAGGAAGCTCTCTTTCATTATATTCTAATCGGCCCCAAACGCTTATTTTTTTTCTTTTCTTCTTGTGGCAGACCATTGAGGTGTTCCAGCACGTTGTCAGCGAGCGCCTGATGCACAAAAAGAGCATGCTCCTGCAAGCAGAACGCAACCGCGAGCAGACGGTCATCCTGAGCAAAGTGCAGCACGGGACGCTGGCGGTACCCATCCCTCTCGACCACGCCGCGCCGTTCTTTGCCTCGGACCCTCCTTCGCCACCACCATCATGACCCGCAGACCCAGAGGCTGCGCCGGCCGCCGACGACGGCGGCGGTGCGGCGGCGGCGGCGCGGACCGCGTCCCACAGCTCGCTGCCGTCGTCGTCCCGCAGCCCGTCCGTGCTCACAAGACACGGTCGCCGGCACCGTCACCGCTGTCGCCGCCACGGTACCGACCGCGCCGGTCCCGCGCAGCAGCCACGCGCACAGCAGCCTCGGCAGCGGCAGCAGCAGCGCGGAACGCGCGAGCGGCTGCGGCGATGGCGACGGCCACAGTCGCGGCTGGCGGGGGTCGCGGCGCGGACTGGCGGTGGCGGCGACGGACGCGGGGGAGGCGAAGGAGCGGTGGCGGATAAGGCGGATGCAGCGGAGTGCGGTTGTTGGCGGGGGTTTGCGGAGGGAGAGGAGGGAAAGAGGAGGAGGAGGAGGATGATGACGATTGAAGATGGGGAGGGCAGGGGGAAGGTGGCGGTGCGGTCGCGGGGCTGGGGCGTGGGGAGTGGGAGGGGGTTGAAGACGGGTGGGAGAGACGCGGTCGAGCTGAACGAGGCGCGGAACGATCACGGGCACGGAGGTGCAAAGGACAGGCGCCGCGGCAGTCTTCGCGGCGTTTCGCGGCCGGGGTCTGCGGCGACGGCGGGTGGTGGCGGCGCTGGCGGAAGGCGAAGCCGGCTCGGGTCGCTGTCGGTGCATCCCGGGGCACTGCAGCGCGGCCTGGCGAGCAGCGGCCGCCTTGACGAGGAAGATGAAACGGAAAAGGGCGGCGACGATGGCGACGACAATGACGACGGGCGGGCGGCGACGGCCATGGCGATGGCGCATCGTCCAGTGAGGCGGCCGGCGGCGAGCCGCAGCGACGGCGGTTTTGCCCGTCGGCTGACGTTGCGCAGCTGCCGCGGGCTGGTGTCGCAGTTGCGCGAAGCCGGGTCGCGGAGCGCGCGTGAGCGCGCGAAGCAGCGCTTCGTCGTTGGCGGCGGCGGCGCAGCGGGTAACGGCACCGCGGGACGTGCTGTCACGTTTTCCAGGCAGCGCCAGTCCGAGTTGGCGCAAGGTCTCGCTGAGGAGGAGCCGAGCTGCCCGGCGCCAACAGCCCAGCCGAGAACAGTCTGTCGTCGAAGCAAGGCGTCCACGAGCAGGAAGACAACGCCAGCTCGTTCGACGCGGCTTACGCAAAACCGCCGGAGCGCGACGAACACCCGACCGCAAAACGCGCCCGCAGACGGCCAAAAAGAAGCGGTGGCAGCACATTGACTTTGTCGGCGTCGAGCGAGTTTAGCAGAACCATCGTGCCCGACAAAGTGGCGGCCGTCGACGGTCCATCGCGTCGTGGCTCGACAGAGTCGGCGCGGTGGGCTGAAGCAGAGCCGGTTTCCTTTCCAAAGTTGATGCAGAGTTTGGGGGCTAGGGCAGACGATTAGGCAGAGTGGGAAAAAATAACGGGGATTTGATAAAGAGTAGCTGTCGTTTTATCTGTAACGTGCTTTATTAGAGGATCCTGTCCCGAGTTAAAACAGCAATTGGATCGCAAACGCCGTGGTCCACAAGCGGGTAGTTCCCCCCAACTACAAAAAAAAAACAGAAACCCCGCCTCATTCACCGGGCCGCTCCGCTCACAACCGCAGCGGCCGCCGCCGAGCTCCTCTTCCCGGCCTCCCTAATCATTTTGAAGCTCGTCGACAGCGGCATGGGCGACACGATGGCCATTCCCGTCGACGCCGGCTGCTGCGCCTGGAGGTCTTTTCTGACCTCGGGGATGTTGAGCCAGCCGCGCACGGTGGGCTGCCGGAGGATCCAAAACTGCAGGAGCGTGAAAAAGTTGGACGACACCCAGTACATGAAGACGCCCTGGAAAAATGGAGGAGGGGGAGGGGAACAGTGAGTGTTTTTTTTTCGATCGGTCACCGGTTCGTGTTTGTTGAATATGCCGTGAAGGGCGTTAAGTACTTACAGCGGGCATGGATGCCATCAAGGGGATGAAAATGACGGTCATGAAGCGGAACACGTTTTTCATGGTTCGTGCTTGCGATCCGGACGAGGCTTGGGCAGCCATTCCAGCCTGTTTTTCGCTCATGTTCAAAACCCAGATACCCCCCCCCCCCCCCCACCCCCCCCCCCCCCCCGCAAAAAACAGAATATTGCCCACCCCCGTCAAGAACTCACCTCCAAAACAACCAGCATGGTGGTAGTCGCAACAATCGGAAGCAGGTACGTAGGGTCCGCGACGGTAAGATCCTTAAACCACAGAATGCCGCCGGTCTCAAACCCGGGCACCGGCAACTCCGCCATCGCGCGCAGGCCAAAAAAGAACGACATGAACACGGGGGCCTGGGTCAACCCCCACAACCCGGACAGCGGGTTCATCCCGTTCGCCTTGTACGTCGCCGACAGCTGTGTCACGAGCCGCTTCGCCTCCGCGTGGTTTCCTGCCTTGTGCGCCTGCGTCATCTTCTCCTGCAGCGGGCCGAGGACGGGGCGGAGGTTCTGCATTTTCGCGCCGACCGTCTGCGTCTTGACGACGACGGGGAACAGCAGGATTCGCGCGAGCACCGTCGTCGCGACAATCGTGCCCCACCAGGGGAGGCCCGTCGACACGTGGACGAGCTCGAGTGTCGCTTCGATCAGGCCGACAGGCGTCCAGTTGCAGAGGCCGAGCTTAGCAAGGTCGCCGAGCTGCGTGATGGCGGTGAGCGCTGGGGCTGAGGCGGAGGCGGAGGCGTCGGCCGCTGTGGCGAGGACTTCGGGGGTGAGGGTGGTGTCGAGGCGCGCGGTGAATTCTTGCGAGAGCGTCGGGTCCAGGGGCGTCGGGGTGGGGGTGACGGGCGCCGCGGTCGCGCTAGGGTTGACGTCGACGGCGGTGGTGGCGGCGGCGATCGGCGGAGAGGCCGCCGATGCCGTCGTCGCGGCGGCGGTGGGTTTGGCGGTCTCAGACGTTACCCAAAAGTAAGAGCGGCGTTGGAGCGGTGCTGCTAGTCGGGGTGTGCTCTTCGGAACTGATTCAGGATACAGATCGATGATCGGGCGACGGCTCACCTGGTGGCTATTACACCGAGTCGACGACGGCGCTCGAGGCAAAAAACGGGTTGAAGAGAAGAACCGAGGCCGGCTAGTAGTAATGTGCTTTAGGGCGTTGGCAGGTTGATTGGAGGATTTAGGAATGTAAGAGAGAGGAAGGAGGGAAGAGGCGAGCGACCAACAACTCACCGAGGAGACGGATGGCACGAGAGCCAGCAGCACGGAGCATTTGGTATTGGCTGCGGCAGGTAATCCCAACGACGTTCCAGCGGCGTTGTAGGCGGCGCCTGGGTTCTTGAATCCTGCGCGGACCGCGAAGGAGACGACGTTGTGCATCCTTCGACAAATTTTGACAAGGTGCACTCCAAAAACACCAAGTGTTGTGACTTTGTGGGTGCTTTATTACTACACTCGACAACGGCAAGACTCCACGGTAGTTGAAGTTTCGACATGCCAACTAATGATAAAAAACCATCATGCGTGAAAGAAGGAGGAGGCGGGAAATAATACCATGAAGTCGAACTCGAGGCAGCAAAGATATTTTACGAAAACCTCGACTGTTTACTAATACCCTGCGCAGAGGAAGACGAGCTCCCCTGGTACATGGCCATCAACGCGGACTGCTTCCTAACTCCTCCAGACGGACTCGAGTAGTCCGCAACGTAAACTTGCCGCTGCACTGCCAGACCTGCGACGGTCGATTTGACCGACGCGCGCGTCTCTCGACTCTTGATTGACCCATGGGCAGTGTGGGTTTCCTGCGCGAGCGACGTCAAAACGGTCCAGTCAGCCGCGGGAATCACGGAGGGCACCAACGCGGCCCACGCGGGGGGTAGTTTGCAGCGCTTCGACGTCAAACGTGGCCGGCATCGGAACGGTGCCTGCCTCGCCCGCATCACCGGCCAGCCCGACTGCGGCCAGGATCGCCGAGCGGTCTGCATCGTACGTTTCGGACGCGCTCCGCCAAATTTCAGTCCAGTGGTCAGCAAGCAAGCGTTGGCCGTCCGAAATGCGGGACCTCTCCGCCAGGTTCATCGCCTCGCGGACCCGGTCGACTGTTCGTAGCCGAAGGAGCTCGACAACCACCTGCGGATTTCGGCGACGGCCGCCCGCTGGGATGTTTTCTGCACGGATCCATTGGAGAGAGAGAACGACCGGGATGGTGTCTGCCGTTCCCCCACGTCCCCTCTCGCTATCAATGGATTGATAGCTGCAGTTGACTTGCAGCGCTTCGAATTCGCCAAAGTTAACTTTTTTCTCGTCAATAGCAAGGTCGACAACAAAGTCGCGCCGCTCTTCGGCAAAGAGGCTGCCAAAGTCCACAGATCCCTTCTTCCCTCCATCCGTGATAGTTTTTGGGAAAGGGGTCTCGATTTTGACGATTCTCACGGCGGCAGGAGTTTCCAGGCACACTTTTGCTTGGGAGAACAAGGTCGACTTGAATGCTCCGAGGCACCCAGCAAAGGCATCTTGAATTGTATCGTTAGCCTCAACAAACGCGTAGGAGCCGGTGGTGCCGGCGAGTTTGGTCAGGACAGTGTCGTCAGCGTCCTCGCCGAAGCCGAACGTAAAAATGGGTACCGCTTGATTCCGGGAACGATTAATGATCGGATGGTACCTCTCAATGCTGACTTTGGGGTAGTCGGCTCCGTCGCTCAGCAAGAGAAGCGCTGAAGCCGGATTTCTTCCGCTTCGCGCCGCAAGAATGCTTAGCCCCATGTCAACGCCCTTGTACATGCAGGTTCCCCCTTGAATTTGGAGATTTTCGGCAATGGCAAACAGCCGTGACCCTTCGCCGCATTTGAGAAAGGCAGACTGCTTCATGGCAGAATCAGCAAACGAGACAATGGACAACCGGTCTGTCGGTGTCAGCGTCGAAATGATGTACTTGAGCGCAAGCTTGACGGATTCCAGCTTGGAGCCGCTCATGCTACCGGACACGTCTACGACGGCCACAATGTCGACGTTTGTGTGGACCGTCTCCGACCGAGGAGCGCTTGGAATGCGGAGGCTCACCAGCGCGGTGGCCGATGCTGGCGCGGAGCCCGGCGGCGTTGGGCAGATCGAGTCGTACTCGGCGACGACGGAGACCGCCGGTTGAAGCACGACGACAAAATCGTTTTCGGTCTCGGCTGGGCGATCGTTTGCGGGCTCCGCAGCTGGACGTTCGGCCACGGGGGTCGTCGATCAGAGGGGGTGCAACGTGGGACGAGGTGGGCGCGTAGGGCGATGCGGCTACGTGGGACGAGGTGGGTGCGTTGGGCGATGCGGTGGTAACAAGGCCTCCGGTAACGGGTATCCGTGGTAGCTCACAGGCCGTGCAAAGGGCGCTGCCGCTGGGGGGGCTGTGGTTCCCAGAACGAAAGGAACCCTGCATGTTGGGCACCTGAAAGCCGGAGTGGAGGACTCTCGTCAGAAAAAAGGTAGGGCGGTCGGAAGCAGTGTTTTTCTTCAAATAAACACTCACACGAGGTTTCCCGAGCTGACGCAGCTATTGTAGCAGGCCAGGTGGAGCTGGTGTCCACAGCCAGGGTTGATGAGCGGCTCCCCGCCTCGGAGCGCCATGCCGGCCAGGCACACGGAGCAAGTTTCGGCCGGGGCCTGCACACACACACACACACACACACACACACAAGAGGATTTAGAAAGAGGGGGAGGCACGGCTCTCCCACCCGCCTCGCCGCTTGCTTCAGCTCCCTGCAGATCTCTCACTCACTCACTCTCTCTCTCTCTCTGTTTCTCTCTATCTCTCTCTCTCTCTCTCTCTCTCTCTCTCTCTCACCGGCGACGCACGGGCCATCATCGAGCGGCGATTCGGTGCTGCCGAGCGCGGCAACGAGGACGGGTTCGACGACGGCGAAGTCCACCACGACGACCACATGTGCTTGATGATGATTGTTGGGGTGCTGGCCGGGGGGTTGAGGTTCTTGCTTTGCTGCTGTTTGCTTTCTTTCGGTTTGTGGCTTTGGGGCTGGGGTGGCCGTCGCCGACACACAAACCCAGTATTTATGAGGGTGAGGGGGCGGACACTCCCACACACACACACGCACACACACACACACACACACACACTACTCTCTCTCTCTCTGTCTCTCTCTGCATGCACATGATTTGCAGACTGTGCCACACAAAATACAAAACAAAAAATGATGAAACAAAAGAAAAAAGAAGTAACACGTGGAAGAGGATCCTGTTTTCTAACTTCGAAAGTTGCCTGCGGCTAACGGAGAGGATCCGAGCCATGCACCGCCTCTGGATTTAGTCGCTTCTTGTTTTGTGTTGCGTCAATCATCTGGCACATGGAGCATAGAGCGCACACTACCAAAATGAAAAGAAAAGAAAAAAAAAAAAACACGCAAAACATGGCTGGGAACAACATAAGTCTCTGTCTGTCTGTCGGGGAAGAATGTATTCTCTCTCATTAACCCACTCACTCCAACCACCACAACCGCCATCATGATCCACAAATGTTTGATCGGACTCTCTCGCTCAGCACTTTTCAATAACAACCGCAATGCCCTGTCCTCCGCCAATGCAAGCCGCGCCGATTGCGTACCGGCCATTGATCCGGCGCAGGTCGTGCGCGAGGTGCCCCATGATGCGCGCACCGCTCGCGCCGAGCGGGTGGCCTGGCACGGAAGAGGGGGCGGGGGCGCGAAGGAAAAAAGAGCAGACGGTGAGTTCGGTTTCCCCAAAATACATTGGTTGGGAAGGAGCGCAGATGAACTTGATGGGACTCCGTCAGACTCACCCAGCGCAATGGCTCCTCCGTTGATGTTCGTGATGTCCCTGTTCAGACCGAGCTCCTTCTCCACCGCCAAGTACTGCACAGCGAACGCCTCGTTCACCTCGATGCGCGACATGTCGCCCAACGACAGGCCGGCGCGCTTGAGCGCCCCACGGATCGCCGGGACCGGTCCGATGCCCATGATCGTCGGCTCGACGCCGACGTAGTACCAGCTGAGGATTTCGGCGAGCGGCTTGAGGTTGTACTGCTTGACCGCCGACTCTGACGCCAGAATGACGGATGCAGCACCATCCGAGATACCAGACGCGTTGCTAGATGGTCGAGAGTTAGGAAACGCAGTAAACGGCAGTGCCCCATTGGAAGAAACCAAAGTCGGATCTGTGTTGTATATAAAACATACCCAGCGGGTAACAAAACCCGTGTCCTTGATAAAGACCGAGGGGAGCTTTGCGAGCGACTCCGCAGTTGTCTGGGGACGAGGGTGTTCGTCGACCTTGAACACTTCAACACCCTTTCGGGTCTTGATCTCAATGGGAGTGATCTCAGCATCATAAATGCCAGCCGCAGAGGCTGTTTGGTGTATGCGAAAGAATCCATATTTGTTAGCACAAGGCGAGGCGGGCCTCGCCGCTCCACCTCACCTTTCGCCCACCGCTGCTGAGTCAGGGCAGCGTAAGCGTCGGCGTCCTGACGCGTCAGATTGAACTGTTTCCCAAGATTCTCAGCCGTGATACCCATCGGCGTTTGGGTGGGTACTGGTCCACGAGTGCGTGAGCAAGTGAATCTTCCAGCTTCAGACTGCAAAAATCATTCAGCCAATCAGTTCCGAAAACCTTTATCGCAAGGAAGGTCCAAGAACTCAACTCGACACCGTATTTCGCCCCAGTCCTTCCACCACGAAGAACGTGCGGTGCCTGGCTCATGCTTTCCGTGCCACCAGTCAACACGATGGAGGCTTCGCCCGTGATGATTTCTTGCGCGCCATTGATCATGGCCTGGAATCCAGATCCACAAAGACGGTTGATCGTCAGGGCGGGAGCTTCGATCTTCAGCCCAGCCCGATGACCGACGTGGCGTGCGAGATACGGCGCGTCTGAGGTAATGTCGGTCAATTGCACGCAAAGGCTGCGAAAGACGGAACGGCAGCAGCTTTACCCTTTGACGTCTGCAGAACGTTTCCGTAAATCACGGACTCCACAGGGGTTCCAGCCGGCAGCTCCTTGACAGCAGCGGCAGACGCGATGCCACCCAACTCGTTTGCAGTCAGGTGGGCGAGCTTGCCGCCGAAGGTGCCGAAAGCCTGGATGTGTATAGGATGGTACGAGGGCGAAGGGATGACACGTGAGACGCCCGAAAGGAGGTTGAAAGAGTCAGGTGGCAGGCTCGACGACGTACTGTTCGTTTAGCGGCAACTGCGTTGTAAAATTACAAGGAAAAGAAAGCGTGAGCGGTGCAACAGGGGATCAACATGATGGAGGTGTTTGCAAGTCGGAGAGGGACTCCATATTCCCCTAATCGACCAGGCGATCCTTCGAGCAGATGCAACCAGCCAACAGAGCAGCGTGCTCAGGTCGAGCCGAGCCACATCTGCCACAACTGCCCCTCCCTCCCGCATGGCTACTTGGTCACGTCGCCGCCACAACCGCGATGCACGACGTACCGACGAAGACTTTGGGGCGCGCGGACATTGTGCTGGCGACAATAGGAATGGTTTGGAGTGTGGGAACGGGGGGGTTTTTTTTTTTTTTTGTTTGTTTTTTATATTTTTTGGGTTTCGCCCCCCCACGAGGCGTTTCCCCCGAAAACCCTTACGCTCTGACAGAATGATGACGTCACTGACGTGCTGAGGCGGCACCAACCATTACAAATAACCGTCCGTCTAGCGGCTCCTTCACAAGAACATGCACCCAGTGCGCTAGTACCCACGAGCGGGGAAGCGGGAAATCTGCAATCCCGCGAGTTGTCGCACTGACCTGCGAGAAACGACTGTGGCTTACAAACCCTGGACCGGCAGATCTTTTCTGGGGGCAACAGCCGACGAACGACAACAGTACCAGACGGAAAGTATGGAAGGAGAGACCACGTGTATGGAGCGTTGGGTGTGTGTGTGTGTGTGTGTGTGTGTGTGTGTGTGTTGTGTGTGTTGGTGGTGGTTTTAATAATTGCGCTCGGCAAACCTTGTGGTTCGGACTACCATGTCTGCTGTAGAGCGGAGATTGAAATGAAAAAATGGAACGCAACAGTTCGAGTCCCTGTCACCATCCGCGAAGCAGACGAGGGATCCCGATGCAACCAAGCAGCAGCGACAGAAGCGTGGGCGACCTCTCTTCCTGGGCCGCTGAAGTATTGGGGTTCCATAAAACGGATCCAGGCCGGCGACTTCGCATTTGGGATGTGGCGTGTGAGTGTCATCAAGACGAGCGCGCTGGCCACGGCATTTTGCACTGACCCGTGCGCGCCCCAGTCAGGAGTGGATTGTTTTCCGATATCGCGGTGGCTCTTTTGCAATCGGAACGTTCAAGTAATTCTCTTTCCACTGTTAGTAACCAGCAGAACGATCTAACGCGCTCAATAGGCTCCACCGAGTAGTTGTGCTGCAGTCACCCCTCTTTGCTCGTATCTTCTTGACGGCATCCTCCAGCCCAGCTTCCAGCAGCGATGACTCCTTTTTTGTTTTGGAAACAGGAGGAGATAAGAGGATTACCGTTGAGTCGATCGAG
>JAIVFJ010000505.1:0-30101 GCA_025765615.1 Zopfochytrium polystomum
GCGCGGCGATCGGCGAGGACTGCTGCGTGGACGTCGTCCGGGTATGGTGCGTCGCGGACCCACGGCACAAAGGGGATGGTGGCGCGGAGGGCCGGCAGCGAGACCAGGATCGCAGCCGTGAGGCGCGGGGCGTCGCCGGTGATGGGATTCGGGTCCGGAAAGCGGAGTGTCAGGCGCGGGGTGGACAGCGCGTTGGTGGTGAGGGCAATCAGTGGGGACGGCAGCAGTGGCGAGGGCAAGTCGGCAAGCAGCTCTGCCTGCTGCTCCGACGCGCTCATGTTTCCTTCTTTTTTTTTCGATGTCAGCTGAAATGCAAAACGACATCCACGCAGCAAGGTGTCGACGGATACGCCAAATTAACAACCAGGTTCATTAACAAGTCTGCCGAGACCATTGCGATTACGTTGATACGGTTTAGTTGCACATTGTTCATGAAGTGTTGACAAACGCCTCTCATGATAGAGTACCTTCCCCAGCACGTTCTAATAAAAGTCTGCAAGAAATCTGCCGCGCATATTCAGCTCCCTTTCGCTGAGCATGATCCTCACGGAATCGCAGCAGTCATTGACATATCTGGTAAGCTCGTTGCAAAGCCTTGCTCCTGAACTTACAGCCCCCGTGTGCGACCAAAGGCTTTACACTGTTGACGACGCGACTTTTTCGCGAACACGGAAGTGATGGCGCTGCCGAGCTGGTGGACGCCATCAACAGCCCTTTCGACAGGATTATTGAGCGCGTCTACAGAAGATCCGGCTCAATCGTGAAGTTCGCCGGCGACTCGGCTGTCGTGTGCTGGTATGGCAATCAATTCCGCGGACTGCTCCCTGAAATCACGAGTTATTTACGTACCATCTGATCAATCAAAGGTCAGAGCCTTCTTGCAGCAGTTCACGACAGCAAGAGCTCCTGGTGGAGTCCTTTGTATGCTGCCTTGAGCTTCTCCGACTATTTAAGGAGGGGCTATCAATTGATTTTGAAGACAATGACGGTGGAGCTACAGTCGGCATCCACGTGGGAATCGGTTACGGTTGCGTCAGCCACATCCACTTGGGGCAGAACGAGACGGTGCTGACTGGAAGATATCCACGGCGCGAGTATTTGATCGCCGGTGCTGCTGTTGTTGAGGCAGCAACTATGCTGGATTTGGGGCACCGTGGTCAACTGGCCATGTCCAAGGAATATGTGGATGCCATAAACAGGACTTTTCGTCAATATGTAGCCTCAGGACTTTTGCAGCAACGCCTAAGACTCGGAGGAGAAGAACAAATGGATGTTGTATTGAATGACGGCGACATTGCTGATTCGTTCTTGAGAAGTTGAACGGCCTCGCTTCCAGCACCAGCACCAGCACTGAGAGAGCGACAGGCCAGTTTCCAGAGAACGAACTTGATCGCGTTCGCGGAATCGATACATTGAGTCATCGGTGGTGCAGTACTTGATCAAAGAAGGATTTGCGGACGAAGCACAGGAGGTCTATTCTCTTTCACGAGTTCCACGACGCGCTTCACGGTTGTCGTCGCCAAGCCCCATGAAGCATTTGACAGACAATTACAGCGACCTTCGTTGCGTTGCCGTTGCATTCTTTCGGTTTCCAGGAGTTCTCAATCTGTTTGTCAATCCCGAGTCCATCAACGCTGCACAATCCGTCGCCCCAAGCAGTCATCGCATGCGTTGACAAGCACGAAGGAAGCCTTCGGCAAGTCAACTTTGACGACAAAGCCTTCCACAGCGCTGGCTGTCTGGGGTCTTCGTGGCTCAGCACACCAACGGTCGGAGTCTCTGTACGCTTTGCAAGGCTGCCTGGATTTCGCAGAAAGCGTGTCGTCAGATGGAAGAAGCATCATCTAATATGCCACCCAGCAGCTTCAAGGTGCAACCATTGGCGTTGCGACTGGAACAAGTGTATGCAGGGCTGATTGGAACACGACACTCGCAGGATGAACTGTGATGGGACAACGGTGAACCTTGCTTGCCGGTTGATGTGCATGGATGGCGAAACATTTTTTGGCAAAGATGTGCACAGCTCTAGTTTCTTTGTATGTGATGATAGCACTTTTCAAGCGTGCAAGAATCAATATGAGTTCCACAAATCACCAGCTCATATGTCTCTGAGAGGTTATTCCAATTCATTCTCATCGCCACGTTTTTCTCACTGATTTCGCAGGCTTTGACCGACCGCTGCCTGTGTACAAGCTTGTCAAAGAAAAGGACAAGAGCTTGGAAAAGACTTTTGTCCTTGACCGTGAGCTTGTAGGACGAGAGAGCCCGAAATTCAGCACATAAGTGAGGTCATTCGGGAGTGGAACCAAGGCGCTCCAAATCAAAGAATATTTATTTTGGCAAGGTCGGGATACGGAAAGTCAGCAATTGCCCACCACGCTTTCAGGCAGTTTGAAGAGTCCTCACGATGCATATTGTGGTCAGTGAACATTGTCTCTTTCTTTGATAAGCACTTCAAAGCAAGCCGGTGCAAGCTGGAGTTATATTCATTCTGATGGTGATAACCAGCTCCTCCGTTGCCCATGAATGAAGCAGAAAACCATCATTCGCATTTCTTGGCCTTATTCTTCGAGCTCTGAGTGCTCGGCTTATTTCCGCTGGCCTGAAACCCAGCGATTTTGCAGCTGGGAACATTCGCACAGAAATACCAAGAAGTTCTACTCATTCACTTACACTGCTGCGTCATCGTGGAAACTCCACTCAGTTCGAACCGGTGTTCCAGTTTTCTCTTTGACATGGTTTCACAAATCGAAAGTGGAGGCTTGGGCGTTTTAGGAATGGTCCCTGGATTACAAACTGCCAAAAGAAACATACCCTTCAACTGGGGACACAGCTGCCGCGCTTGCATCTATTATTGCGAGAATACTGGACTCCGTGGCTAAGTTAGGCTTGAGTGTTATCATTGCTTGCGACGACGGGCAGGTAATCCAGCTTTCTCGAGAGAAATACTAACTCTTGTAAAACAAGTGGATAGACAAAGAATCGCTTAGAGTTATTCCGATGATTATGAAGCTTTGCCCACAAGTTTTATTCGTCATACTTGGACGAAAGCGAGAAGTACGTGATAAAAACTGCCACAACACAAACATTAACTGCAACCCAAGGAGTGGTTGCACCACGAGTTGTTTGATGTCATCAAAGACCAATGCACTCACACTATTGAGTTGGGACCATTGAAAAACGCAGGCAGTTCGCGCTTACATAAGTCAGTCTATTGCTGTCAGCGACGAGCTGATGCAGGAGATTATTGAAAGGTCAAACGGAATTCCCATCGCATTGCACGTTATTTTAGCGACAGCGAAAACGCAAATCAACCTCCCAAAGTCCAAATCGGGATTGCCGAGGGAACAAACAGAATCTGAAATCGGTGGTGCAGTATCTGCACAGTACGTGCTTTTCTCATGGAAAAAAGTCTTTTCTGATTGACAAGATTTCCAACGAAAGGTTGGATTCGCTTCCTGAGCAGTTACGTCAAATCATATCAGTAGCTGCTATAATCGGCCAGTACTTTAGTCTTCAGACTTTGTCAGAGCTACTCAATGCTCTCAAGGCATCAGAAGGGGAGGATTTGTCCGTGGGTTCGATAAAGAGAATGCTGGAGGCTGCCGATCGCTTTGGGTTTGTCGAGGTCGACCCAACAGATGCCGATTCTTGCGCCTTTTGCCACTTTCTTATCTATCGCAGTGTCATTACCGCCCTTCTGCCGCATCAAAGGGACACAATTCGCCGCAAACTGATCACTTTGCTGATAGGGCGGCTTGACCAGGACGGCAGCGACGATCTCATGCTTCCAACCATAATCCACCATGTCATGCAGCTCAAAGAAGAGTCTCAAATGAAAGCAAAGTACTTGTACAAAGGCTTTGTTGCAGCTGCAGAGGCGTGGCATTTCGAAGAAGCCCTGAATTACAGAGTCATGCTGATCAAAATAGATGGCAATTACTTTGAGAGTCTGTCCATGACGGCAAAGATGAGAGACCTACGACTTCAAATGGAAATCTTCTTCCAAAATGGGTAAATATCGGAAGATTATCTTTGCCAGGTGATGCTGATAAATGTGGCATTTCCCCCCTGCATGGCGTCATAGGGATACAGGAGGAACAGTTTCAGCAGCTTCGCAACTCCTGCGACTCGCCGGAGCTTCATTCGCAGTTCCTGCAAAAAGTTTGCTTACTGTCATAAAGTCTACCATGCAATGTTTGAACATTTTGAGATCAATTCTCCGCGTGAATTCACTCAAAGCGCTCAACATTTGTGCAAAGTTCCTCGCCGAATCGTTTCCACTTGCTTTTCCGAAAGGACTATCAAGTCAACGCAGAGGAAAGATTTCAACTATTCATCCGCATGAGCAACTGGATACGTGGGCCGATGCGGCTGAATCCGGTGAAGGTCTTATTCGGTTGGACAGCATTATAACCATTTTGGAAACGGCTGTTGCCTTATTCTACTTTGCGAAGCTCGACGGGTTGGACTTTGTGTACCTTCAGATGGCTACTGTTTTTCTTTCAACAATTGGGATTGGAGCAGTTTCTGACGATGCATTCTGGATTTGGCGTTTCAAGCAAAGTTACCACCGATTGGGACTCATGCTGTTTGGCTTTGGGTTAAAGTCACAAAGTGAAAGATGCTTTCAAGCAGCAGAGGCGTTTCTTGCTGAGGGGGGTGACTCCACGAGAATTGGAGTACACGGCAGACTGCAAGGCAATAGCAGCAGTGATATCTTTTCTTCGAAAGAGCACTGCAGATTTCGAGGACGTGGTCCTCCTCTGCGAAAGCGTGGCCTGCTGGAGGGCATCCGGAAATGAGTTTCAGGAAAGGGCGAAGACCCACTGGTTTACGCTCCTGTGGTTCCTTTTAACGTTAGGCATGATGTTTTTTTGTTCATGCCGCTCCGCAAAGTTAATTATTGAAATTTGCTCCAGGCTGGGAAAATTTCAGCCCGAAACGAAGGAGGACGGAAGGTTTGTCCTTGGCGAGGTTTACGAGAGAGCCCAAAAGTTCTGCGTCGATCGCAAGTTCGTTCTCCACCTTCGAAGCTGCTTTGCGCTGCAGAACGCATTTCGGACTGACTTTTCCGAGGCAGAATCAGTTATTGCCTTGCTTGCCAAGAACGAGCATGCTTGCGCCGTAGGTTCATGACCCTTTTGAGCGATCACATTTCACCACCACCCCCACTCCAGTTGGATAAGCTTCAGAGGAAATCTCATCATTTTGTTGTTCTCAAAAATCCTCCTTCCAGAGCCTGGGACTCGAAGCTCTTAACCGCTTAAATCGGCACTATATTTCTCTTAACTTCATTTGCTGTTCCATTCTCCTCATTGAACGCCGTCTAGCGCTGTTCGACAGCCTCAATGGATTCTTTGCTCTCACTACAGAACTATGTACAGGCTTGGATACAGTGCCAATCCAATTTGTAAGGGGAAGAAGTGGTAGCAAAACAGACGAGTTGATTAATCTTTGCTATTCTTAGGGGTTGGGCATTCCCTTTACTTGCCTCATAGTTGCCATTCTGCTGCTCGGTATGGGGCTCTCCCTTCGGGAGGCCGGCACTCTGGATATGAGCCACCAACGTCGAACCGCCGAGTGCGCCCACGAAATCACGCGCTCCATGCGAAGGCAAGCACGGCGGTCTGGTGCAAAACCGTTTGTCAAGCTGTGCGTCGCAACGCTGGGAGCCGTTGTGGACATGGTTTTTGACGGAAACGTTAACGGGGCATTGAGAAAGTTGCGGAAATTTGTGAAGAGGCCGGACAGGAGGCTGCCGACGCATGTCGTTCTCATGCTTGAGGCGCGGTTGATCCGGCTGCGACGCCTTTGCGAAGGAGCAGATGGTGTTGCAGGCCCGGCACGCAATCTGTTGGAGTCTTTTCGGGCCTACGATAATCGTTGCGACCCTGACTTAGTAAACGAGCTCTGTTGTTGCTAGATTTTCAACACGTTCCTCGAAAGTGCCCTTGAAATGGTTCGTGTGGATGCAGTCCGGCGCTTGGCTTTCTCCCATTGCTTTCCCTGCTCACTAGTTGCCACGCAACGCAAGACACATTTCGTCTCCTCGCGACATTCTCAGCTCTCAACAACGGAACAGTGTTGCACAAGAGTGACCAAGCCCGAAAAAAAATAAAAAATAAATAAAATAAATAAAATTTAAAAATAGCAAACAATAGGCCATTGCTGACAACACCATGCGTTCCAGTTCTATAGCCAACCGGCGTTGTCTCTTCGCCCCTTTCAATCTGCTTCAATCTGTCAACAATTTAGGGGACAGCTCACGAGACCGCGATCAGGTCCTATCGACTAACACCTCTGTTCCAACGTCCCAGTCCACGGACAAGGACGTTTTCTGCCGCTTGAGTTACGAGGATTTGGCGATAAGTGCGTCTTCACATGAATGTTACTCTGCTTCCGCTAATGGACTTACTTCGTTTCGCGACCTTCCATCGACTTCCACCAGAAGTTCACGAACCAGCACCGCGAGTCTGAAATCCTGTTTCCAATTTTTAACTTCATCGAGTTTTTCATTCCGGCCGTTTCTCCATATCCGAGCAGCGTTCTCGTTGACCGACGTTGCCCGCGTTTCTCCTCAAGCGGCATTCTCTATAACTCGACGCTGCGCAAGGTGGGCGTGATCCTCAACCAGACAGTCAAATGCATGTTCTACCGCTTTAATTAAAAAGCGCTGAAACATTCGTATGACATACTTTATCGTAGTTTGCTGGCACTCAGCAAACACCTCGTTCAGTAGTAACATAGTCGCTGCTCGAAGAGGAGCAGGCACCGCAGTCTGGATTCAGCTCGCCGTTTCGCTCATACAATATTTCCTGGCATTCAGTCCGCTCCATGCAGGGTGGGGCAACTGGCAGGACAAACTTCTCTATTCGGGCTCAAAAAGAGTACGCCGTGGATGGGTGTCCCTTTGTGCGCGGTTAATCGCTTGGGCGTTCTGCAAGGGATGATATTTCAAATATCATCGCTTGCTTCTTTCGCCCATACCTGCTTTCGCGGACAATCAAAACTCAGCAGTCCGAAAACTCACCAGCTCGTCAACAGTTCTGTTTGTTCAACACGACGTATCGACGATACTTGTTGCCCGTCCCAAACAGGACTCTTCCCTTCATTTCTTCTTCTAACTGATTTCTCCAACGTGCTTCAACTGCATGGCACAGTGTGTTTATTCACAGCGATTCTTTAAAGTTCGGCTTTCCCTTGTAAAACTCAATGACGTCTGGGTCGATCAGAGCGACGACCGACCCTCTCGTTTTCCCAGAGCGCACAATCTTGAGGGCATTCAGCGCTTGGTCGAACGGGACAATCATCTCGACATGTGGCGTGTACTTTTTGTCCTTGAGCAAGTGGATGAGCTTGGTCAAGTCCTCCGAGTACTGGGCGGGCTTGGCCTCGCGCTCCAAAATGACGCCAAAGAACGTGGACGAAACGGACGAGAAAGGGTTGAGGTTGCGCGCGAGGACGCCCAGGACCGACAGGAAGGAGCCGCCGTCGGTCAACCCGAACATGACCAGCTTGCCATCTTTGTCCAACAACCGAAGGTCCCTGCCAAACTGGGACGGCCCAACGCCGTCAAACACGGCCTTCATCTTGAGCTTCTCTCGCTCCAACGCGGCGACGAAATCGCCGCGCTTGTAGTCGATCGCGCGTACGCCCATGCTCTCAACGTACCCGACTTTTTCCGTGGAGCACGTGCCGTGCACGACCACGTTCGGGTGCTCCAACCGCAGGAGCTCGCACAGGGCGGAACCGACACCACCCGCGGCCGCATGCACGAGCACGTGGTCGCCATCCTTCAGCGAGATGCCCGTGCGACGGATCATTTGGTACGCGGTGGTAGAGTTCAACACGAGGGCGACGAGCTGGGTCAGGTCGACCGCGTGGGGGTCTTCAGGCGAGTTGTAAGTGAGCGGGAACGGCACCTTTACGAGGTTTTTCTTGGGAGCTGTGGTGTCGACGATGGAGTGGGTCTTCCAGCCGCCGACGGACAGCATCGCACATACGACGTCGCCGACGGCCAGGTCGGGGCATCCGTCGGGAAGCGGGTTGTTTCCCTTCTTGGCAATGTCCTGGACGACGGCGACAAAGGCGTATCCGGGGGTGATTGGGGTCGGGAAGGAGCGAAAGTAGGTGCCGTTTGACGTGCTGACGTCGGTGAAGCACACGATCGAGGCGAGATGCTTGAGCAGCGCTTGTCCAGGCTGGAGATCTGTGTTCAGGTTGACTGTTTGTAACGTCTGTGCGTCAGTGGTCTTCGTGTCACTGGCCCACACTGATGTGCTGATGACATTTTGAGTGGCGGTGCTGCTGCTGCTCATTTTTGCATTTGCAATGGCCCAGACACCTAAAAAAAATGTTTTCTTTTTTTTTTTTTTTTTTTTTTTTTTTTTGCGAGCTGGCATTGTTTGCAAAAGAATCCGCTCTACAACGACGATCCGTAATGAATAATAAACTCCACCGTAGCTAACATGATTGCGGTGTTCGGCACAACCCGCATCAAACGCGTCGTCAACCCGCCCCGTGGCTGTGTCCACCACGACAATGGAGCAGATCCCAGGTTGAGCGCGGTTTGATGCTGGCCTCAGCAACAAACAATCACATCAGTCGTTGTCCACATCATCGACCCCGAGCCGCGGGTCCGGCTCCAAGCTCCACCGCCTCGTCCGCGTCTTTCCTTCACAAACGTGTCCAGCAAACGGCACGGCACAAAGCCATCCGACCTGTCGCTCTGTGGAGACGGATTGCCTCGGGTACTGTCATTCGACAGTCGAATGTTTAGCTTAGATCGAAAATGCAAAACGGTTTGGTTTTTCTTATCCTCCTTTATTCGACAAATTAGAACGCTACCTTCTTGTTTGGCATCGTTGATCCTGGCCACCACCATCACTGCCGGCATGCGAGTTAGGGTCCATGGCATCTCGGATTCGCGTAATAGTTTCATCCAATGGCGCCTTGATCCAATGTCGCCTTCCTCAGTAATTAAAGCTTCCGCACGCTCTGCGCAGCCAAAGCGGGATGCAAATTGCCCCCGACAGAAATTCGGTGATGACTCTGTCAGATCGAAGCTCCATAATAAGCAACGTGGAGGGAGGTTGTCATCAAGATGCCCCATAAGGACTGCGGGGCTCTCAACTACCTCCCCCAGTTCTTCCACCGATAATTCACTGAGCCTAAAGGCTTCATACCGTTAAAAGCGTTCTGTGGCGTCAGTCATCTTGACCTCGATAATTATAATCCTGAACATTTGGAAGAGTACGCAACCATCAGGACTTCTTGCACCTTTCGAACGGATCCACTCTGGACTGGGCGGATGGCGTGTTCCACTGCTGCCTACAGTGACGTTGCGTCGCCAAGGGGTAAGGCACTGTCCAGGATGCTTCATCAAAGGCGAAGATGGACATAATTGCTTTGATGTCGGATATGTCCACTTCAGGACTAAAGAAATAACCTAGGCTCTTAATGCCACAGGCTTCCAATACATCGGGGTTGAAAAATCGTCTGACTTCACAGTAGTGGACAAGCTATGATACTTTAGTTTGCCAATCGACCGAAGCTCTGCCACGACCTTGACGACCATTTCTCGTTGTAATTCTGGTATCGCAGGACGACTACGCATTGGCAATGCTTGAGTTCTGTGTTCTTCGCCCTCGCGGCCAACTACTTTTGTTTGAGCTGGGCTCCGCCATCTCGCCCGCCAGGCTTGAACTGTGGGAAAGGGCCATGCATCAACAGGATCGCTGGCGCCAGCCTCCTCCTGAATTCCCACACCCTTAAAGGCAGAGCTGCTTAGTGTTGTCAAGTCTGTGTTCCGTGCGGGCCGAGGCGAAAGGGATCAAGACTCAAAGACTCGCTCAGCCCGTGAATCCAAGTAGTCTGATCCCTGATGAGCCGCAAAGGCTTGGAGCACCTCGTTCCTTGCACCCACAGAGGCGGCTGAGTGCTCCCTTTCCCTGCCGTGTCTGACCATGTACAGATCGCTTCCTTACGCTCTGCAAGCATTTGATAATCTCCGTCCTTCAAAGCTTCCTGTCGAGGTTGAGATCTGAGCCTTTTCCTGGTCTTGTGACGCTTGTGTAGTGGCCAGACAAACCCCCTTTTCGTACGAACCGTTGTCAAGAATTCTTGGCAAACGTTATCAGAAGCGCGAAGTCAATTTTCACTTCCGACCTAGTTGAAGAGGAATCTCATCATAATTCACGGCGTAGATTCCGCGAATGGCGCGCAAGAGTGATCAAATCGCGCCGCTTCGTCAAGGCAAGGCATCCTTTCAATGCCCATTGTCGCTCGTGGATTTTCGGCTTTGCTCTCGGGTTTTTGGAAGCCGCTCGACCATTCTTCGGTCCTTTGGATCCTGCAATTCGAATTTTCGTCTTGAAGAACAAGGCTGTTTGTAGCGTTCTCAGTCAGTGAACTCCTTGATGGGCAGCATCTGTGGCATCCAAATTTGATAACCGTATGGCGCATTCTGCAGGAAGCAGATCGGCGGTGATAAGTTGGCGCACTAACGTAAAATCGAGGGGTGGACGGATGCCTGAACGCTCTGCAAAAGGCGTTTCAAACGGGTTGGGCTCAGGGCCCCACAACACGCATCACGCGTGAGACCGCTCTCCCACAGCAGCGTGTGCGAGTGCGGTGTGAAATGAGTGGATGGAAGGAGACGATGAAAGGCAGACGGGAGGGATCAGTGACAGGGAGGGAGTGAGGAAGGATTCTTCTCCCCAGACAGAAAAAGGCATCTTTCTGCAGGAAAGCGGCAAGTGTGGGGAGGTGGCTTTCGGCGGACTTCGTGGAAGCAGGTCTGAACCTGGGCCGTCTCGCACGAACCCTTGTGCCAGGGTCTCCCTCTTACTCCACACTCAGAGCTTCTGTCAACATCATCTTGCTGAACAAGCATTCATCCGTTCCAGGACTCAGACACTCGCGGCTGCTCCCTTCCCACCGCACGACGCCTACCGTTGACGGGGTCTCTGAGAACGGTGACTGGGAGCGCGACACTACTGGTGAAGTTGGAACAAGAGGGGGAAAAAGATTCTGGTGCGGGATTTTACGAGGCATTTCAATGAGATGGCTACCAAGCGGTCAAACGCAGCGAGCACGCCAGGTTAAAGGAGCGGAAGTGGCCGTCATCATGTCATGGCATCGGCAGCGACATCAGGCGGGCCCTTCTTGCAAAACTCCTTCGCCTGATTCAGGTCACCCGGCCCCTCCCCGGGAGTTGCAGACCGCTGGCGCGCAGAGGCGCACCGAACCAATGGACCCCATGCCAAAGGGGAGGGTGAGAGTGAGGAGTGAGAGAGAGCGAGGGAGAGAGACTGCCGGGGATGCAATGCACTATTGAAATTTGCTACTCCGGTTAAAAGACTCGTTCCCGATTCTCCTCGTTTTCAAAAAGTAATGTATCGGAGCCGGTCCTCGCGAGAGTCTCGAACAAACAGGACTTCCGGCGTCACCCTGAGCCGCTGAGGCGGGCTGATGTGGCGGATGCCGTTTGGACGCGCCATTGTCGCCGCAGTCGCTCCCGCCATCATCGACCATGACTCTTGCGCGATGGAGGACGATCGCCGTGGGGAAGACGGCGGCTGTACCAACGCAGTGTCGTTGGCGTGGTCACGGTTGGGCTGCGATTGTCGTTGGGACAGGTCAGATCTCATCCGATCGTGTTGATCACAGGTTGACTTTTGAGACGTCCATAGGTTACACGGGAGTTAGGTGGTCGCTGTCTTCAAAGTGCTATCTCCGTCTTTCATTCTCTTTGTTCTTTTTTTTTATTGTAAGAATAATATGTATACCCCGCCCACACAGCCCTGCGAGAAGAACAACAAGGTGGCGACAGCAAGAAGGCAGAGACGGCGCAACAAAGAGAGCGAAGGTTGTATGTAGCATGGAGGAGGGGCGGGAGGGAAGAACGGCATGCAGGCAGAGCCGGCAGGATATAGAGTGAGCGTGAGAGTGAGAAAGTGAGAAGTGGGAGAGTGAGGGAGAGAGTGAGGTGTGTGAGTGCGTGAGTAACGAGTTTGGGGAACTTTAGGAGTGGGCTGCCCTTAGGCGTACATAGTGAACCCCCGTCTCGTCAGCGAGTCGACAAGCGCCATCTTGTCGGCCACATCCGCTTCGATCGTGCCGTCGTCTGCCACGGTTACGTTCTTGAGCCCGGCGGCGTCCACAAGGGTCAAGTCCGTGAATATGGCCCTCGCGTCGTTGATCATGACCGAGTTCGCCATGCCGAAGCATTCCTTGCACTCGCTGTCCATGACTGCCGATATGACCAGGCCGGTCCCCTCGACTTGTTCGATGTTTCGCCTGTCGAGTTTGACCCTCCCCTTGAATTTCTTCTTGCTCGCCGCCTTTGGTGCAACTGCGTCCGGCATGGGTGCCCGTGGAGCGCATCCCCCGCTGCACGTGAAGCCGTTCCTGGTGCAGCCGCTTGCCGTGAACTGGCAGTTCATGCCGTGACAGCAGCATTCCCACTGCCTGACCGTGCAATCGGCTCGAGCGCCCGTTGTTTCGCTCATCACGACGAAGGCAATGATTGCGAGTGCAAGTCCGATGGGTTTCGACAGTAGCATTGAGGTTGACCGTTTTCCTTTTGTTGTGTGTGGATTCTTCTTCTTTCTCTCTCATTATATACTTGGAAATGTGTCTCTCTCAATCTCACGCCCCCTCACCCTGTCTCTGTCCTTGTCTGTCAAACAACAGTGACAGCTGCGCGCGGCCTGTCTCACCCGCCCAATACACACCCACACAGCACACACACACACACACACACACACACACACACACACACACACCCAATCAGCCACAAACTGGGATGGAAACAAACGAACAAACGGAAAAGTCAATTTGGGCAAAGCGTGTGACTGACTGACTGATCGACAAAGAAGAGGAAAGATTCCATTCTATCCTGATTCCTGTGTCTCGTCCCAGTTCGCAGCGCTGCCGTCACTCACTCAGTCACTCAGACACTCGCTTGTCTTTTGGGGCCAAAACTAAAAATTTTTTTACCTTTCTAACCCTTGGTTTTCCGCGACGGAAAACACAGTCCACCAAAATACAACAGGAAAAACTCTGAAACGAGGTGCCCCCAGCTCGCTGCTGTAGACTTTGTCTCACGTTGCCCAAACCCGGAAGAAGCACAAAATTCACCCGTTCGAAAAACATTACATTTTGAGACAGAGTGATGTGTGTGTGTGTGGGTGTGTGTGTGTGTGTGTCTGTGTCAAAGCGGTTTTGGGTCCGTCAACGGAAAGACTTTGGCCAACACATGTGATCGACCGCATAGCCAGACGGTCCTCGAGGAGCTTCTTGACTCGGATCCCATTGGGTCGACTGCGGCTGCCTAATACTCACTCTCAGCACAGCGATATCGTTCTCCTTGGCCGATGGCAACCCGTGGTTGGAAGCCAGATTTCGTACGGTGGTGCAGCCGGTCGCGACGATGCTGTGGAGGCTTTTCTTGCATCACTCGCTGCTGCCTGCTGCCCCGCACTCGGAGACTCTTCGACAACTGTCGGCCGAAGAAGCCCGGCGTTGCGGCCCAATAAGGAAGAGGTATCTGCCGTGAAAAGTGTGATTGAAACGCTTTCAGAGTTTCCAAAAAATAAGGAGGAGCTTGAACGATAGAAGTCCAGATCCCATTGTGATGCATCCAATCCGCCGCTGGTTGGGGGGGTAGCTCGCGCCCCGTAAAGTTTGGGTACCCGGTTCCTTGCTGTAACTTGCGATTACTGGCATGGTCAAGTGGCGTTGTTATCAGAAGAGCAGATTGACCTCGTCACGGGCGGTCCGACATCCATGTTCTGTGCATGGTTGAATCAAGCAATAATAAATAGACCTCTATTTGATTTCATTCGTCGTCTTCATAAATGGCGCGAAGCAGCAGATCCGACTCCAAGCCCAGCGATGGCTCCATGAGCTCCACCGCCTCGTCCACATCCTCCTGCACGAAAGTGTCATACAAGCGGCTCGGCACAAAGACATTCGACCCGGGCGGGCGCGACCAAATCTGCAGCTGCCGATCGTCGTTGTGGACGACGCTGTACGAGAACGGGTACGGGGACGCTTTCTCGGGGAACTCCTTGTCCGGACAGTTGGCATTGTTTTCGAGGACGGCGGCGAGGTGGTCGTGCTGGTCGTGCAGGAGCAACAGGTGCCTGACAAACTGCCTAGGTGAAGGTAGACAGGCTGCGGTGGTCGTCGTTGGTGCTTTCGGCAGCCTCGATGAAGCAGTTGTAGGCCAACCGGTGGCAGGAGAAGACGGACCCGGCGAGGACGCTCGCTCTGCCTGACTTCGTTTGTTTGTTTCTTTCGTCTGTTTGTTCTCTTCACCACACGCTGTGTGTCAAATTTCTAGTCTAGGCTTGGAGACGCGCCCGCAAGGCACAGCAAAGATATGACGTCAAACCATCAACAGCGAACACTCTCAAGCTTGGAACTGTTGAACTGGGATGCTGCACACTCTGCTGGAAGAAAGCAGCAGGCTGAAACGTTTTGAGGCAACAGTGTATGTTCTCGTTGAAGCAGTTGTTCGTTCCGACAAAATCAGAACACAAAACCGATATCCATTCAGTCACCGCCACCCACCGAGCCCACATTAAAAAGATCTTTAATTTACATAATTTTCATTTGTCGTCTTCATAAACGGCGCGGAGCCGTGGATCTGGCTCCAAGTCTTCGCTTCGATGTGGGCGTCCTGGTCTTCAAAGAGCAGCAGGTGCCGGACAAACTCCTTGCAGGTGCCCCGTTTCCTCCAGCCTTTGAAGAAAGTGGACAGGCTGCGGTAGTCGCCGTCTTCGTACCTTTGGGCGGCCTCAATGAAGTGGCTGTTGGCCAACCGGTGGTAGGAGAGGATGACTCCGACGAGATGGCTTGCACTGCACGGCTGCATTGTTGTGGGTTTGTTTCTCTTCCCAAACGCCTTCCCTTTCCAGATTTTCCGCGAGTTTTGATTTACATACGTAAACTTTTCATCGTGTGTACTAAGCCTCTTCTCCTGTTACTTGTGTGTCTGGAGACACGCCCGTGAGTCATTGTTCCAACAAGCTTAGCCTGTTGCATCGGGAAGCTGCGCAGACTCCGCTAGAGCCAGCAGCCGAGTGGAATGACTTTTGGAGCTGTGCTTGTTATGTTATCCGCTGTACAAATGAGTAGTATGAGCCGGGTGAGACACGGAGAACCGAACCAAGCGACATTCCATTCAGTCGCTGCCACCACCGCGGCCAACCTCGCCGACTTCTAACGCCGCGATGGCGGCGGCTTCGTCCTCACCGACCCCATCGCTGCCGTGACCAGCACCTTCCTCCTCCGAAACTCCTGCCATCGGCATAGCCGCCGCCGCGCCCGCTCCACCACCCACGGGACGCCTCCCGCCACCCCGGTCGCCCTCCGCACCCTCCGCGGCCGCTGCCGCCGACGCGCCGGGCCGCGATTGCTGGCGCCCTCGAATGGGCGGAAGCGCGCGGACGGGCTTGCGTATCAGCATCTCGATCTCGCGTTTGAGCCCGTCGATCTGTGACGCTTGCGCTTGCACCAGCTCGATCAGTTTGTCGCGCTCGATAATGTCTTTACGAAGGGGGCCTGAGAATTCAGCGTTCTTGAAGAGAAGATCGTGCGTTCGTTCACCGGCCATGTGAAATTTAGGAACCAATGCGGGTCGGGGTTCGGGCGAATGTGGGTGGCATCCGAAAGAGAGGGAATTAATTAAGAGACGTAATGGAACTATTGGGTACGCAGCAGACGCACCACAGATTTTTGGCTGTTGTTAAGCGACTCCTCCAAGCTGTGCTTGGACTGCGTCAGGGAGACCAGTCTCTCGAGAAGAAGAGTGTTTTGCTTTGTCGCTTTTGTGAGGGTTTCCTTCATCGAATTGACTTTGGCCTGCACGGAAGTATATGCACCGTTCAGCAAAATTGTTTATCGTGGGCGACAGAGAGTTAGCAATTACCTCCCACTGCTGCAGCTCCTTGATCTGCCTGGCATCCTCCCTCTGCAGCTTCTCGCGAAGCTCGTCCGCGGTCTTGTTGATTCCCATTCGCTCAAGCTTTTCCAGATCAATTACGTGCCCGAACTTGAGCATTTGCACGTCCGTTGCGCGATTGTCCAATTCGGCCAACTTCGCTTGCTTTTCTTTCCGGCTCTTATTGAGCGCTACGTGCATTTTTCGTAGCTCCTTGTGCTGCTTGCGAATATCTGCCTTTTCCTGTGGATAAAGATACAAAGAAGAAATGAAAAGTTGGTCAGCTTCGCAGAACGCGATAGCAGAACAAGTAACCTGGTGCAGTTCCTTGATTCGATTACGCAGCTTTGCTAGGCCGCTGTTCAAAAACACAATTGTCTGGCTGAGCGAAGCGGGCATGGCGTTCCGTTCCAGATGCTGAATCTGGTGAAACCGCAAGGGAACGACGACATCCAGCTCGTTCAGTTTTTTCTGCTTTTGGTTTTGGAACTCTTGGATATCGGCTTCGGCGCCTTTCAACGCAAGGTCAATCGTTTTTTCCTTTTTGAGCAAACCGTCGTGCTCTTTTTTGAGGGCCTTTTTGTTTCGATTGTGTTACAAGCTATTTTTAAGGATCCGAGAATGGCACAAATTCTCACGTCGATGGCTTTTTGGATCTCTGCGATAACGTCTTCTTGATCCAGCTTCAACTCGCGAAGGTCGAGCACTTTTGCGAAAAGAGCCGGGTCAAGATCGCTCGGGGCATTTTTCCGCCTTCCCGCCTCCGCTCGACGTCGAACTGCCGTCATCGTCGCTGTCGTCTTCGTCGTCCTCGTCCGATTCGTCCTCCATCTCTTCCTCGTCTTCATCGTCCTGCCCGTTCTCCTTTGTGTCTCGGAGCTTTTTCTGTTGAAACAGAATGTTGATTAGATGGGGCAAGAAAGCATTGCGGTAGACAACGTAAGATGAACCTTTTGGCGTTTAATCTTCTTTTTGAAGATTTTTGTCAGCATCTCTTCGTACTTGTTATTCTCCCCAAGCGTTCGCTCAAACTCTTCCTGTATCTCCCGCTCCTTTCGAATGACCAGTTCGATCTCGCTCTTCTTAGCATTCAATCTGTCCTGACATTCCTTGATCTGTTTGGGAAAAAAATTAGCCAAGTTCATTCTTGCGTTTCGGTCCAATATTGTCGCAATACCTTCATATCGCTATCCTTTTTCTCGATCCGCTTCAAAGCAATCTTGTCCACCAAGGCGTTGTCGTGCGTCTCAAATTCTTTTAGGAAACACCACTCACGGTAGAGTACGAGGAGCTGCATATCCGCCATCTTCAAGTCTAAACAGCAAATGGGGAGAGTGTCAGAGTGCGCCGTTCACAAATTCGATGGGAACGACAACACAAACCTGCGTCAAGAGACATCCTCTCTTTCAACAATGCTTCCACAGAGGCGTCAAATTCTTTCATGCAATCTACGATCATCTGTGGGGGGAAAAAAATTGAGCATGCCCAGCGATTATCAGCACGCCGAGAGAATTAATCGCTTACCTTTAAAATCCTCGATTTTCTGAACTGAAGGACCTTTATTTTGACATCCCTCTCGGTCCGCTCCAACGGCGATAGCCCCTGGATGCTCGGCGTCTTCCGAGAAGTCGCAGTCGTCGGTCGCGAGGCTCCGTCCACCCTTCCTTCCACTTTCGCCTCCGGCTTCTCCGCCGCCGAGACCGACACCGCCACCGCGGGAGCCTCCTTTTCCTTTTCTTTCGTGCCGCCACTGCCGAACCCGCCCATCATGTCCCCGTCGCCGTTGCGCGCCTTTGCGGCCATCGCCTCGCCTTCCCGCTGCAGCTCGGCAACGTCCTCCGCCGTCACAATGTAGCGTCGCTCTGGGTACGCGGTCGCCTCCATCGTCGGCGTCCACAGAGTGTGCGTCGACTCCACGTCCAACTTGCGCAACTCGCCTTCGATTTGCGTCACGGCTTCGTTGCTTCGGACTATAAAGTCGATGAGGGCCTGTTTTTTGTCTCGCAGAGAAAGGATCTGGAGGTTGAATTGCTGCGAGCATTCAATCAATGTCGTCGTAGTGCTTGGATTAGAATATGTAGCATGGACAACGAGAACTGCGCGAAAAACAGAATAGCTTGCCTCTTTCAAGTTGAAAACGCTCTCCTTCAGCAGTAGTATCTGCCGCTTCTTCTTGTCGGCATCGATTCGGTCTACTTCCGACACAACGTAGTTTTCCCCTGACTTTAGCTTGTAGTCGCCCATGTGCGTCTCTGCGTATTTGATCGCCGCCACGTCTCGAGGATCTTCGTAGCTTTCGTCAGGTTTAAGCTCAAGTAGAGCTTTGAATTGATGAGTGCGTTCGGCGCGTAGAGCTTTACGAGCTTCGAGCTTTGATCGCGAGTCGTTGGCATGCTGGGTGGGGTAATTGAGTTAAGCATTGAGATTTGTTATCGAAGAAAGAAAAAGCGGGACAGGTTCAGTGACTTTGTGAGAGGCTCAATATGCAACAACTGGCATTTAAAGATCACCTTCGCAGCTTTTTTCACTTGGGTGGCTCCGTCCCCTCCCTGTCCGGCTCGCACGTTTTCATCGTTGTTTTCCGCACTTTCTTGTGTCGATTCATTATTTCCATCCATCAGCCCCACTTTTGGCCCGCCTCTGCTTCCTACCAACGACTTGAGCGCTGTCTCGTCGTCTTCGTCGAGCTTCAGAGTACGAAATGTCGCGACGCTGAGGCCAGACTTGAATGCATTGATTTCGATGCTTTCTGTCTGCAGCACATCGAGGAACTTTTTCTTGAGCTTATTCGGCCCGATCGACTCTTTTTCGGAGATCCAGGCTAGTTCCTTTTGGAGAGTCTCAATGCGCTCTTTGTTTTCTTTTCTAATAAGTGAAAGATTTAGAAGACCGCAAGGATCATTACTGGACTCACCGATGTCAGAGCGGAGGTTGGGATCCACCTGAATTGATTTCCGATCGAATTTCGGGTCGACCGCTTCCAGTTCCGCGACTGCTTTAAGAAATTCAGAGCGAAGTTCGCTTATGTAGTTTCTCGTGAGCTGCTTCTTGCGTTCGGCCTCCTCCAGCTCGCGGTCTTTCTCTGCTTTGACCTTTGTCTCTTGAAGTGTGTAGGATGAAGATTCCACGATGTCCTCAACGACTCCTTCGTCCTTCTCCCCAGCGGTTGCTTCGAATGCTTATCAATAGACAAAATTGAATCGAACAAAAAAACCTTCAGAAACGTTCGCCATTGACACATGAGATCAAACCTTGACTTTCTTGCACGTCCACGTGTGTGAGCCGCCAGACGAACAAACCACCATCGCTTCCAGCAGAGCACAAGAATGCATCGTCAAACGACGTGACCAGGCTGTTGACACGGCCCCTGTCGCAATCGTGCGCGTGACCGTACCAGTACTGTCCCGCTTCCCTCGTCCCTGTTCGGGCCAGCCGTCGACATTACTCGGGGCGCCGCGGTTCCCGTCGTTTCCTGCTGCGCACTACTGGACTCTATCACGGCTCGCTTTTGAAGTTCTTTCTCCGCTAACTGCTCCTCGAACGAAATGCTATAGTGCTCGTAGGTCTCGTGGCCAAGCGTCCAACCGTGCAGAAGCATGTCTTCAAGACGTATTTTCCTGAGGAAGGTCATGCCATCGAGGGTACCAGCCAGAAGGTACTTTCCGGATGCTGTAAGTCGGAGGTCCGTAAACGGTGCTTTGTAAACAAGAAGTAGGCTGAATATGGAAAGGCCGTAAGTGTGGCGTTGCATGCTAACATCTGTCAAAATGAATAGGGACAAAGAAACCGACCGGCTCATTGTGGGATCATCAAACTTGCACGATCGAATTTCGCCTTCCCCGAACTTGTTAACTAGGGCCACGAGAAAGTATCCACCCTCAAGGTACAGGGCTAACGTCACCGGTGACTCGTCTACAATTACAAGACCCCGCTTCCTCCTCAAGGCCGACATGAGGCGACTTGGATTGTCTTTTTCCCCTTTTCCATCTTCCGCGGGGCCAGCTGCTGCTCCGGCTGCAGTTGCAGGCGGAGGAGCAGACTGTGCTGCAGCGGCTGGGGATCCGTCCCCTCCTGACGTGGCTTTCCCTTCCGAGCCGTTCGCCGCGTCGCCCTTTTCCTCCTCCTTTGGCGGCGGGGGCACTTTCAACTGCCAGCGCTTCACTTGGAGGCTCTCCAGCTCCAATTGATACGTCACCCGGCTGTCGTTCGAGCTCGGCACAACCATTGACAACATCAATCCATCGGAGAGAACAACCATCGTGCGCTTCCCGTCAATCTCAGGCTCCGCATCGCGCCCTCGGCGTCCCTCGCCTCCGCCCTCAGAATCTCGGCTGCCTTCCTCGCTGCCGAGGTCGCTGCGGTCCGCGCGACTGCTGCGCTGAGACCCACCGCCGCTGCCGCCGTCCCCGCTGTCATCCGATCCCGTGCCCGCCGCGGCTGGCTCAAAGTCCTGCAGATACAGGTGGTTGTCCGGCGAGAAGCTGACGCAGGTCGCCGACGCCTCGAGCTCTACAAACCCCAGTGGGGTCACGCCTCACCGCGCCTCTCCCGAAAACAAGCGGCTGCTGCTGCCCGTCCCCGGATGTGAACGCATCATCTTCGGAGGCGTTCCCAGCCGCAGGTTCCAGGCGGAAAAAGAAGACGCAACGGTCTTCCGCGCCAGTGGTGGCGAGATAGCCGCCGTCAGAGCTGATTGCGATACTACTGACGCTGCCTTTGTGTGGTTTGAATGCGTAGTGGAGCTTGAGCTCGACGTTGGTGGCGTCGTATATAGCTTCGTGAGACATAATGCGCAGGACGCCGTCCGAGAAGCCGGCGGCGAAGGTCAGTCCGCGAACATCCAGGAGCTGAAAAAGGGCATAGTCCTCGGTCAGGATAAAAGATAAAAGCAGAGCAGAGCGAGAAAGAAAGAAGAATTTACATCCGGAAGGTACGTGAGAGAGGATCCGCCGCAGGGAAATCTTTGTCGGAAGAGAACTGCTTTGTTCTGATAATCGTAAAGTCGGAGTGTTCCATCCGAGCCTAAACTCAATAGAGAATGTCTCAGTGGGCTGGCGTCGGCAGCGACAACCGCTCCTGAATGGAAGGAGAGAAGCCTATCGACAGTGCGCTTATTTGTATCCAGCTTCAGCAGATGTCCTTGAGTGTCCTGAATGTAGTACTCCGTTGGGTTTTCAAGGCTTCGAACCATCGTTCGAATCTGCAAGAGAAATGTTACCAAACACTTGAATCCCCGGTAAGGAATTAAACCTTTGCATCCTTCCCAATCAGAAACTCGTCCAAAAACTCCATCTCAAACACCCGAACTTGCAATGGTCCCGAGCTTGAAACAGGAGCGCCGCCGGTACCATCGCCGCCCCTGATCCAGCGGCCGGGGATGTTACATCCGCATTGTCAATGGTCTCGAAATCCCAAACTCGAACGTATCCATCTTCACCAGCCGTGTACACTTCGTTATCGACCATTAAAATGACGTCGATCCTGCCCGCGTGGCACGGCTTGCGTCCTTTATCCGACAATTCGCACTTGATCAAACCGCCGTCCCAGAGCAGCAAGTTGCCGGTCTCTGTGGACGACAGCACTTTTCCGTCTGGGTTTGAAGGCGCTGATGTCGGTCAACTCGGACGCTCCAAATTTGCCCAGGTAGCCCTGGAGCTTGAGGCCCGTGAATGTTGACGCCATACGCCAGAATTTGATGTGGCCCATGCCCGAGGTCGTCAAGTTTCCGTCGCTGTCGGCCGCAAAAGCTACTTTGAAGACGTCCTGAGTGTTTTGGTTTTTTGTGTCGAGGTGTTATCGACGCGCTCTTCCCAAATTTCTCTCAATCATCAAGCTTATCTATACCTGGGAGAAAGCCTTGCTCCTCAAAATCACGCTCTCGTTCGCCCAATCCCACATTGTCAGCATGTAGTCGGGGTCGGTTCCCACGGATGCCGCTTGCTACAGTAGCATTGAAACAACGTTAGAATAGCCTTTTGTCGCTCCGGCCCGAAGAACTCGAACGATTTCCATCGTCGATACTCGAAAATGAATATGGCCGGGGCGGCGAGTAAACTTCTGCCACTGCAATGTACTTTCGCGTTGGATGCACCTAAAAGTTCTGTTGAGCGTCCGTCCTTGCTATAGTAAGATCATCCTACCGCTATGGCGCCAACTCCTCCGTCACGGACACCTTGATGGTACGTTTGCTCCATTGTCTTCAGGTTAACCAAAACGAGCACATTTCCCACTGAAGTCAACAATGTTGATTCATCCATCAAGTGCAAGTTTGCGCGCTTATTTGAGTCAAAGCCGAAAGAGCAGCTGTGGGACAAGTCGCACGTCATTGGCAGAGATGTTGACGAAGGGTTGAGCTGAGGAATGGAGTCAAAAGTGTGGCACGTACTGCAGTCGAAGCAAATCTTGGGGCATGAGCTTTCCAGACGCATCAGCGGGGAGAAAACTCGATCGATCATAGTAATTTTCGTCATTATTGTCGGTTTGGGTAAGAGCTGAGAATTTAACGAGCTGCGCATCAGTACTAAGCAGCTGGTGTTGACTGTAAGCTCCGCTCATCTTACATTGATCGTTGGGCTGCTGCGGCGTGGAGGAATCCTTTGAATCAGCGGCGGCCAAAGTAGTGGGACCGTCGCCGTCTGCGCCACGACCGGCTGCAGATCCTGGCGGTGCCATCCGTTGGGGGTCAATGCTTCTCGTCCAAACCCCCTCAGACAATTTTCAACTGTTCCGTCAAGTCACGTGAGGAGCCAAGCATGGCGCAGCAGAAGAAGTGGGTTGCGCCGCCGATCCACAGCTTCCCGCCTTCTTCACGTACGTTTCTCTGAGCTGAGATGGCCCTCTCCTCATCGATGCTTCCCGACCGCCGATCGAAACCGTATTGCCTCCTTTCTTTCCTTCTAACTGCCTCGGACCCCATCGACCCAGCCGCCAGCCCACATCTGACACTTGGGAGCGGCAAAAGGAACTGTGGGGCGAAGTGATCTTATCGTACTGCCAGGCACACTCGGTATTTGTGATTGACGTCAGCGACTCGATCAAGTCTCCTTTGTTCTCCAACGCGTCGATCAAACGTTGAGTAGTGACATTTTACTTGCTCGTCGTAGCCCAACTCTATTACTTTGGGAAACGCAGGATCTCTGAAACTCGATGTTGCGGTCAGCCTGCTCGACGATCTGGTTGCGAGAGGTGAAGCGAACTTGTGCTGCGCCACAGCTGCCTAACAACGTTTTGACAATGTGCAGGCGGGGCGGAATGGCTGAACGCGAAGTCCAAGCAGCGGTGCCTGGTGTGGTGGAGGAAGCCTGAGGAGTGGGCGGCACTTATTCACGGATGGGTGAGTTGGCGGCTTTGATAACCAAAATCATTTTCGTGTGAGTTACTGACAGATCACTCAGGCAAACGTGGCGGGACAAAGCATATGTACTGTTTTCGAACTTATTCATGGAGACACAACAGAGAGCGAAGGTAAGTTACAGTCTTTGTGCACCGTAACTTAGCGCTCTTGCTTGCGCAGCATTTCACGGAATGGACGATACCGCCTTGAAGAAAGTGCTCGAGGTTCTGGTTCGGCAGGGGAAGGGTCAAATTTTCTATGGTTCTAGCGATAGCGATATGGGGTTTAAATTTGCCCTCTAGATACAAGCTTATATTCCCGATGGCACGTTTCCCTCAACTGCGATGTTACCGCAATATATACATTCTAACTGGGAAGAGCCCTTTGGGAAACCCTTGCTGAATGTCCTGCCTTCAAAATTTGAAGCCCTGCTTTTGCGAAAATAGACTCCAGATGCTCTCGAGTTCGTGTGACGCTACTATCCTCCTCATCTTTTCCAGCTTCGCGACGGAAGTGTTTTCCTTCACGCCTATAAAGCCGTTCGGTCTGAGGCCTGCCTTGCATCGCACGAAAAACGCGACCAAGTCATCTGAACGAACGCGCAGCCGTTTGAGCAACCCATCTTCGGGAAGAACTTCATCGAACTCACCATCCGTCAAATGCCCTAAAACCCACTGCGACCAGATCGCGTCGTACCGCCCAGGCTCAGGGATAAAGTCTTGGAGTCCCAAAGGAACAAACTTTTGAACTCGGTGAGCGAGTCCATCGCGTTCAAAGTTCTTCCGGCCTTGCTCCAAGAATATTGCGATTCTGCTCCACCAGGTCAACAGAGTCGTAGACTTTCAAAAGAAAGCCTTTCGACACGCGACCAATTCCAGCGCCACAATCTGCTCAACAATGAGAAAGTGATGACTACCGACCCACGGTGAGACCTACCGCATGCGAGAGCCTTCCCTGGAGCTGGACGGCCCTGTTTCGCCTCGTCCGCGAAAAAATCTGAAACGAAAGCTACGGATGACTTGCAGTCGATGGTAGTGAGCTTTCCAAAGCCACCAAGCATTCCCTCGACAGTTGACGGCACTGAGGACCAGTACGCTGCTGCATCGACGTACCAGGACGATGGAGGGGTGAAGGGTGGTTCGCCATCACCCACTGGATCAGCTGCTGGGATGGGCGGGTTTGTCGGTAGTTGACATGGTGGGCGATCTTTCTTTCTTTCTTTCCTTTCTCCTTTGCGTTGGCAGCGCAAACCAATCTATTGAGATCGAAGCCAAGCCCCGCGATGCCTTCGCCCTCGACGAACGGCCCAACGGCCAAGTCTCCGAAGAAAGCATTAAAGGCGACAGCTTCCAACAGTGGGATGGAAAACGGCGAATCGCCGTCCGGGCCTTCAAACGGCGTCTATCCCCACTTTGAAAGCGATGCCTCACGGCATCGTTCGCTGCCGGGCACGACAAATCCCCAGTCCACGCTTGCATACTTCTGGGACCTCGCCTCGGTCGACCCCAACGTCCGCCTAACTGCCGCCGTCTCTCTTATCACCGCTCTATCTGCCATGCAGGCTGATCACGATCGCAACCGGGCCGAGGACTCGGAGGACGACGCGGAACTTGACACTGACCGCAGGACATCGACGTTGTGTGCCACCAGGACGTTGCGTATGCCTTGAAGCGACTGCTTCGCGGGCTTTCATCGTCTCGCAACGGGGCGCGGGAAGGATTTGCGTTGGTGCTGACCGAATTGCTGCGCATGCTGTCCTTCTTGAGAGTTTCGACGGTGCTAGACCTTCTGGACTCCCTCACACTGTCGTCAAAGGGGTTCAAGGGCCAGGCAAGTTAATTTCTTTGAAGCTGTTCGCGTCCTTTGCACCGCAACGCTCACTTTCGAGGCTTCGTTTGTTTAGGAGGAACGCGAGATGTTGTTTGCACGGATTTTCTGCTTCCGGTCTATCCTGCTGTCAGAAATGCTTCTGCGCCCTCACACCACCCCAGCGTCAACGGCCCGAATCGCCAAATATCTCCTCGAATGCGCGGCCGAAAAGACTTACCTTCAGGAAGCGAGCTTTGAAATTTTGATTGGCATTTCGAGCAGAAAGTTAGCCGAGGCGGCTCGGATGAGGCAGTCGCCATCGTCAAAGAAACCCTGACGGGCGGAATCGCAACTGTGGAACACTTATGGTTGGCGGTCGTTGCACAGCAGGCATTCTCGGAACTGCAAATTGGCATGTTTCTGAACTGGACAACTTTCGAGTCAGCTAACCGTTGCCCTTATTATCTGATAGAAATTCAACTGGGAATCACTACTTGGTGAAGAGTGGGAGAGAAGTGACCCTCTGTTACACCCCGCGAATCGGGAGCGTTTGGGTGATCTGCTGAAGGTAAAGTGCATTCGTCTGCATGATTGTGTACACGCTCTGATGGTCGACCAAACTTCAGGACACCAGCCTTGTATGCCCTCGGCTCCACTCTGTGTGGTTTGCGTTACGCGATATTGTTTGTTCGCAGAACTCGCCGATTCCCCTTCAAGAGTTTTGGAATCACTTCGTCGACAGCACACTCTTTTCTTCGACCGTTGAAAGAAAGTTCGTCGGCCTCCGAGTGTTCGAAGAGTTTTTATCTGGAGTCGGCAAGAAGCAGATTCCGTATATTTTCTCAGAGAATTTACTGAAATGCCTCATTTCAAACTTGCGATCCGCCGACAGTTTGCTGAAGAGCACGGCGAAATCTATTGTAAGTTTGGCGGTCATTACAACTCGAATGAACTGAATGATTCGCTCTAGGTCAAGAAAATAACAACAATCGCGCGGAAGCGGAACGAAGTCTCGCTTCAAATAGCTCTGCAATTGATTGGGAAGCGCGGAAATATCAAGTTCGATCAGATCACTGGGACGAAAACAGTCGAGAAGCTCATAGAATCCTTGGATGAAGCTCAAGTAGACACTTATGTGGATCATCTCATCGAAACGTTCATTAAGCAAGCAACAAACAAGTAATGTGTCCTTAATTCTGTTCGTGTCGTCAAGATTAACCAATAAAAAACAACTAAGGGACGAGGATGCTGTCGACGGCGAGCCCAGCCTCGTGGACTCCCACCGTCTTTGGGCAGTGGACCAGATGCTTCTCCTTACTCGAAATACCAAATCCCCAAGTCGAGATCCTCCCTGGCGAAAGTTGTCAAATTCCTTCTGCACACGCCTTCTTTGCTGTGAACGCAACGGATTCGGCTCTTCTCCTCTTCGCCGCCGACACCGCCAGTGTCCCCCAATAGTCCGAGAACAACTTCAAGCACGGCTAGCGAGCGCACTATCGGATCTGGTTCGGGCCGATCTGGACAAAAGAGAGAGTGCCGAAAGTAGGGCTTTCAAATTCGGACGCTGTCATGTTTAATCCCAAGTCATTAGAGAAAAAGGCCACTCAAGAGCAAATGTGGTTCTACGTGGCAGTCAAACACATTGCGGACATCGAGAAGAGTAAAGCGGCCCAACTCGTTGTACAATTGTCAGAGGAAGCAATACAGGCCAAGTCGGAAGCATGGAAGCTAGTTGCGGGAATCCGAAACAGAGTGAGTGGCGTCTCTCCAACACTCGCCCGAAGTTTGAATGTTAATCACAAAATCGGGATTTTCTAAAAGGTTTCCGCGATCGATGTTGAAAGTCCGACGTGCACCTCATTCCACAACTTGTGTCCATGGAGATCCTTTTCCTTTACGTTATTTTGCAAGCTTACAGCGACGAGGAGAGTGCTACTCAAGTGTTTGGGGTAATGGCAATCTTTTTCATCCCTCGCACACTTCATTTCTTCAAGGCTGATGTTTGTGGCCAAATAGGACATCGAGCAATGCTATCTACGACTTTTGCCCGAATCCTCGGTGGAGCCCAAGAGAAAGCGAAAAGCCGATTCGGAGGAGCCGGACGACGAAGGCCCCGAAGCAATTGAAGTCCTTGTGGATACTGCTCTGAGCATACTGTCAAACTCATCTGTCTTGGGCCGAACCCTAGGGGAGAATGTGTTCAGGGCCTTTTGTAGTCGCATGACACCGGCTGCCATCACCTTGCTCTTTGAGGTTCGCAAAGCTTGCGCCGCTGAATGAATTCGAATGCATACATTGATGTTTCTTACTTTACCCAGATTATTTTACTGGGAGAGGGGTCCGCTGGTGCCGAAGAGTTGTTCGAAGACGCGCAGGAGGTCATTGATGGCGAAGAAGATGCAGCGGAGGAACCGGCAAAAAGCAAACGGAGTGGAAAAATCACAATCAAAAAAATGTCGAAGATGGAGAGGGTGATGCGGGTTAGAGAAGACGGGCACGACCACGACGACGACGACGACGACGACGACAATGACGATGACGATGACGAAGGATGACGATGACGATGACGATGATGATGCGGAGTCCGAAGCAAGCGAGGTTCCTGAGGAGTTTAGACAAAAAATCATGGAAGCCCTGGGAGAGCAAGCGCCAGAAAGCAGATGACGGGAACAACAGCGACGAGAGTGAATTTTTCGATGACGACCAAATGGCTGTTTTGATGACAAGCTGGCCGAAATTTTTGCGGAGAGAAAGGCGAAGGTGGGCTAGGAAAGGTACGCTCTCAAGACACTTCATTAATTAAATAAGTAACACTTCCTCATATTTCGGTCCAGGCGTTAATTTACAAGCGCTGCAGTTTAAACAGCGGGTGGTTGATCTTCTCGACATATTTCGTACTCCGCCAACCAGAGCATCCTGTGATCATTGACATGTTAGTTCCCTCGCTCAAGGTGGCAATCGACACATCATTCCAAAAGGGACGCAAACCAGCTTCACAATAAGATCGCCAGCTTCATCTCGTTCTCGTCTGGCAAAGGTGAATGGAGAGTCCCAAGTGCACGGCCGAGACTGGGTTGGCGGTCCTGAGCGAAATCCACGCGATGGCAAGAAAGGCACCCGCACCGAAGTTTGTCGGACTCTGTAGCGCTCTATCTCTTGTTGTCATTCGCTCGTTGGCGAAATACTGCCCTGCAGATTCGGTGGAACCACCAGCTGGCGCGAGCACCGAAAGGAGCTCACCAGCGAAAAAGGCCAAAAAGGCCAAAACAGACAAACCAGCGGACACTGGCGTGGATAGCACCAAGGGTGAAGGGTTGAGCCCCGTTGCGTCCGCTTATGCTGCCTCGCTGCGCGAATACATGAAGCACCGGAAATCGCGGTTACGGCCCTCGCTGTTCCTAGACCTGGCGAAGAAGACATCCCACCATCGCCTTGGAGCTTTTTCCCGCGGTCGCCGAGATTTTGTCCGAGAAAATCCGGCGTCGTTCAAAAGGGGCACCGTGTTTCGCAATCGTTTGATCTCATGTCGACAGTGGTTCCAAAAATTTGCCGGCAAAGGTACGTTTTTGATTTTGACAGGTCGTACTTCACGGCCATCGTCAATTGACCTTGCAAAATCCAGTCCGATGACGCTGCTCTTTTGGCGAGAGTGCGAGAGGCGATCCGATTACTTGGCCAAATCCTTGTTCGCGTTGTAGGAGGGGCTGTGTCAAGCAAAGACAAAGGCGTTTCGCCCGAAGAGCTGAAAGATACTTTGAAAGCAACAAACACCGCAGTTAGACACGCCAAAAAGTGGCTTGGAGCGGAGGTCAGCAACTGATTTCGCAGCGTTCGATGTCAGCTAACTTTTCAAATCGATGCGCTGAACAACCGGATGGGACACAGATTTCCGAGGCGGTCAACCAGGCCTCCCTTTCCAAGGCGCTTCAGCAATTAGAGACTAAGCCCGAACTGAGCAAGCCGTCCATCAAAAACCTGGTGAAAGTCATTGACGATGCTTTGACCAAGCGGTAAATCAAACCCCATTTTCGGTGTGTTTCCTGCGTTGTTTTTCCTTTTGTTTCGTGGTGCGAATACTTGAGCTTCTTGTGGTAATCATGGGGTTTCGTTTCTTTCCAACTGTTTTTTTTCTCACCCTTGGTGGTGGTGGTTGTGGTGACGAGAAGACTGCGGCCTCTCAAAAACATGACCAAAGTATCGAAAAATCGTTCGTGTTGAAAGACAGGGCGGACGTGTGTGTGCGAGCGCCATTTCGTTCCCATGGGCTTTGAAGGCGAGTCCGGGAGCGCGTGCATCTGTCCGCGAATTTCTCGGACGGGCTGAGATGTCCAGGCGGCTCGTTGCGCTGTTGTCATCAGTCTGCACTTTTCTGCTTTGCTCCTCCTCCAAGCAGAGGATCGGATGGTGGAGAGATTGGGACAGAGACTGACTGGCCTGCAGACAGACTTACACGTAGACGAGGTGCTTTGCGCCTTGACAAGGAACGACACTGGCGAGACAATATTTAAACACCGCCCGCCCACAATCCCGCTCTCTCCTCGCTCTCTGTCTCTCCCTGCCTCTGTCACTCGTTCCGCTCCCTCTCTCTGTCTCTCTCCCAATTGATACGTCCAGCAGACAGGCAGACAGACCGATCCTTGCCCCGCCTCCTCTCGTTCCTTTTTTTTTCTGCCTTTCTTTGCGATTCTCACTTAAAACTGCCCCCCTCCGCCCTTCCGTCTGTTCTCACGCCGCCTTCGCCCACCCACCCATTCACGGGCCCGCCCTTCCTCCTCCACTCTTTCCCTGTCGTCAAGCAGCGCCCCATCCCGCCAGGCTTCAGCGTCCAGCCGCACTCGTCCGGCCCGCAGTCCTTTCAGAAGCAGCCCAGTCACTCTAGTCTTCGCCCAGAACCAGCATGCGTGAGATTGTCCACCTTCAGACCGGCCAATGCGGCAACCAGGTCCGTGTGCTCCATCTGGAGGGCAGTTGACCCGTCGCCGTTCTACTGACTCACGCTCAAAC